>CAUZXS010004746.1:2500-159718 GCA_963585895.1 Sepioteuthis lessoniana | reverse complement strand
GCAAGTCTCCTCAGGTCTCCAAGATTCTTCTCTGTATTCTGGCCAACCTCAACAATGATATAGTTTGGATGGTCTCTGCTTGTCCTCTGATTTCCAACTCTTTTAGTCCTTTTACTAAGCCTCTGGAGATTGTTCCTAGTGCACCAGATACTATTGGTATTACTGTCACCTTCATGTTCCATAGCTTTTTTTTAGTTCTCTGGCAAGATCTAAGTATTTTTCTCTTTTGAGCAGGTTCTCTTTTTTCATTAACTATCACTAAGGTCTAGTCTTCTAGCTAGGATTAGGTGATCCGTTTATATCTCCAAATACCAGAAGATTTTGTGCATCTCATTCTCCAGAACGAATTCTGATTTGTGTATATACCATCTGGCAATATGGTCAAATTTCAATTTCTTGCTCAATTCCCAGTGGATCACCTTCCCTACCCAGTCATGTCTAGTCTTGTACTCTTTTAGTGGTTGCTTGCTGCATTTACTTATTGTGTGATCAATTGTTTTGTCTCTATCATCTTGCAATTCTGTTGTGTCTTATCTTCTTTTGTTTTAATAGAGTTGGTTCATGTGGCATTGTTTTGAGCTGCTATTAGAATAGATTCAGTTTCTCTCTTAAAGTTTCCTTTCCGTTGCCAATTTTTTTCATGTGAGATTTCACTTGTTTGTCAATTGAAATATTCATACAGTTGTTTTTCTTCCCATTTCTGTTTTCGAGTTGTTGTTCTATTGATCATTTGCTGTTTCTAGTCTCAATAATAAGTCTTTCTTTACTCTTTTCTACATATTCTTCGAGTCCTTGTATTGATGTATTGATGCTGTCATCAATGCTGGTGAGGTCTCTTCCTCTTTCTTTTCTAAACATGTATCGTCTATCTATGTTATCTCACGGATGTAAGGCCTTATGCATCATCATTAATTTCCTCTGGTTCATTTGTCCGAGTTCTTCCTGCATCCATTTCAACAATGGTTCCGAGTATCTTACAAAGGGGACAACTCAGGAGTTTATCTCTTTAATAAGATTCCTGCTTGGCTTCGAGAAGTTTTCTCATTCGTCTGAGATACTCTTTTCTTTTTTTCTCTTTATCCCCACTTGTTTGATGTTGACCGCTTCTAATATTCCTAAATAGTTGTAAGTTTCCTTTTCTCCAAACATTCTGGTTCTTTCTTGATCAGGCAGTTCTGTTACTTCTATCATTTGTCTTTTTCTGCTTCTCGTTATCAGCATAACACATTTTTCTATGCCAAATTCCATCCCTATATCCGGACTGTATATCCTTATTTTCTGTATTAGAGTCTCCAATACTTTTTCATTTTTTGCAAACAGTTTGATGTCTTTTATGTACATAAGGTGGTTAATCTTTTCTTGCGATTTAGTAAATTTGTAACCCCCTGTGCATTTTCTCAGTATGTAATTTAGTGGCATTATCACTATGTGACAGAGAGTGAGCCCTCCCCGCCAGGTGGATTTATTAATTAACGATTCTAAGGGATTGGAATGAATTTATAAATTAAATAGATAGAAGGATAATTTTAGTTATAAGTTTGTTTTTCTTTAATACAGAGAATGGGAAAAGGAATTTCCTATTTTATTTTTTTTATTTTTATCTTATTTTATTTTTTCCTTCCTTTTGGAATAATGTTTCTGGAGTTGAGTCTTTAGTAAGTAAGGTAATGGTTTGGGGAGTGGAGAGATGGGTTAATTTATCCTGTGATAAAAAGTGAATGGAATCTTGGGTGGTCTGAAGATGAAGTCCAGGCTCAAAGTCCAAGACAGGATAAATGGATTTCTTCTGATTCAAGGATCTTCATCTGGTGGAAAATCAGCGGGGCATCCAAATTCATTTTTAGCACCACTTAAAAAACAGACATCTGTGGAGTTTTAAAAGATTATACGAAATACGGGGGGGTTCAGGCAATTTACATATTATTATTCATGGGCGTAGCCAAAAATTGTCAATACCCCACTCTACTCCATATAAGCAGTCAGTAGAGAGTCCAGTCAGCAGTTCAGAGTTGAGAGTTCAGTTTGAGGCCGCGGTTGGAAAGAGACAGACATTTTTTTTCGGTGGTCCAAGACAGACATTTTATCAGCAAAAAAGAACCACAGAGTCCGGAGGGAAGACAGACATTTTGAGCGGTCAGAAAGAAATGCCGAATGCTGCAAAATGTCTTTGTGAATCGTGCTGGTCCAATCAGAACCAAGAAATGGAAATAGAAACTTTGCAAATCCAGATAATTTAGTCGACAAAGCCGAGAATAAACAAACTCTTAAGTATAAGTAAACAAGGATCCTTAGTTGTCTCCCTTTATACCTTAGTTGTCTCCCTTTACACCTTCTTAGTTCTTTCTCTCTGTCGCTTCCTAACGAGTAAATCTCGTGTGACCTTTTCTTTTGTACTCTATGCATTTGTGTAATTTATTCTATAAAGACAATAGCCTTGAAAAAGTTTTATTATACAAGAATCGAAGGTATTGCTTGTCTCTTTTTGTGTTCTTGTGGATTGCGACAAGAACAATTTTCTCCGTAAACAGCGATTTTTCTTTTGGGCATAGCTTTTGGATAAATTGGCTCCCACGGTTGAATCGATCTGAGGAAACTATAACACCACTATTCAGATCAAAAATTCACAACGTGGCGCATAGTGGTGATTCCTTCAGCTCCACCAAAGGAGCCGTGTGATTTGATTTCGGCAAAAATTCCCAGACATAGCAGGCCAGTGGCTGAATACTACGTCAGAGCTATTACAAATAGTAATGGTAAAAAAATGTATCTCCCAGGAAGATTATTATTATTATTATTATTTTTACTTCTTACGTTTTTTTTTCACACTTAAACCTAACAGATGTTTTTTCGTTGAAGTCTGAGTGACAAGTCTTCTCTGCTCTCCAGGACTCTTCTAAGTATCTTCGCTGATTTTAACAGTGCTGTGGTCTGAAGAGTCTGGATTCTTCTTTTGATCTGAATAAACTAAGCCAACAAGTCATCTCTGCTCTCCATAACTCCTCTCCGAATCTTTGCTGATTTTAACAGTGCTGTGGTCTGAAGAGTCTGGATTATTCTTTTGATCTGAATAAACTAAATAGTCTAAGCCAGCAAGTCATCTCTGCTCTCCAGGACTCTTCTAAGTATCTTAGCTGATTTTAACAGTGCTGTGGTCTGGATGGTATTGATTCCTCTTCTGATCTCTGGTTCCCCCAGTCTCTTTTCCAGATTCTTGGGAACCATTCAAAGGGCTAATTTTATTTTAAAATTCATTTTGATGCTTTCAAATGGGAGTTTATTTTTTAAATAAATTCTACGATCAGACCTAACAGTAATGATACTACCTCACATTCTGTAATGGTTAGTAGACCATTGTTAGTGAGAGCAATGCTCACTGGGTGACCTTTACATTTGGCCTTGTGCCACAACTAAGCTATGCTATACATAACTACCATACTTGGGTAGTGAACATAGAGTTGGAAGGATTATATTCCTTGCTTTCCAAAATAGTACTTCTAATGGCCACTAAGTGGCGTGACCAAAGAAGCATTATAAGCACAACAAAATTAAAACTCTTAGTTCCAGCCTATGCACCATTGGGTTCGTCTCTGACAGAGGGACTTTTGCTCTATCAAACCTTGTCTCGTACCACACGATACAATTTTTTGACATCGGTCTTTATCCTACAACTTTCTCTAAAATGTACTCTTTGTATTTCATGTAATTTCTCTATATTTTTTATAAAGTTTGCTTTGGGAATAGATGTGTTGTTAATTCATTATAAATTGTTCTGTATCGTTTGGCATGAGAAAATGTTAGATCATAATATATTTCCTTTGCTACAAGTATCGGAATTGTGTTCCTCATTCTCTATTAATTGTGACGGTCAGTTCTAGTATTCCAATGCAACAAATATACGAAGACCAACCTTCAACTCGTTGATACCCAGGCCTACTCAATCATATCACTCAGTGTTGGTTAACAAGGTTGTCTCACTAGACCATTTATATTAGTGTAGTGAATTCAATCCTTATGGACATAGCCCAGTCAACAGGATGTGTAAAAAACACTGACTGCATCTCTTGCATGCAACAAGTGTCCTTGGTAAGACACTAAACTGCACCTGATGGCAAAACTTCAGTCCTGGAGCTTTGCGGAATGCAGAGTACACCTTGATTGTCATAACTACCAGGTTCACTCTGACCTGGAGTGGTAGTATCTGATAGGGTCACATCTATGGGTCAAATAGAATTGTCAGACAGTTTAACTGTATGCAAATAAATGACTGATGTTAAATTGAATTATTTATGTTACATAGCAATGTGGGGGTTAGAAAAGAAAAAAAAAAAGAAAATGAACAAATAAAATAGAATAGAATAAATTCAAAAAGTGTGGCAGTTCTCAGAAGGCCTTTAACAGGAAGCAAAATCCACACATGCCTGAAAGACAGACATACTGGTGCTAAAGAGAAATTCTGTCTCACTTCAGCCTTCACTCTAGTGCTGAAAAGACCCTTTTACACTCGGCTGCTAACAGGTTGTGTATCTGTTTGATCAAAGGTCACATCTGTTAGCAACTGCTTCTATTGAAGACAATAACTGAACATAACACAAACTTCAACTTCAAAAACCCACCAAAAGCAACTCTTAATATATTTTAACACCTTGTCTGGGAGACTTGATTCTTTCCGCTGGTTTCAAGAAAAATTTCCTTGCCCACTGAACAGTTGTTAAACCCTGAAATAAAGTTTCAAGTTAAAGGGTATCTTTGTCTCTTTTCTTTTTTCCTTCCTTCCATAATTCTCTTGCAGTCTTCCACGGACAAAGAAGCTGAAAAGTTAAATGGGGTGAATAAGAAAGAACAAATAGAATCAGATACAATAAACCAATGACCGAAACCAATAACAACCTCTACTACAACACAAATCTACGAAATATATGAAACAAATGCCGCAACAAAATTTCTATAAAATATTTGAGTGGAATATTTGAAACTGTTTAACTGTTTGCCAAAAATTGAATTATTAGCGTTACATATTGGTGTTACAAATTGGTGTTACATATTAGTGTTACATGTCAGCATTACATATTGGTGTTACATATTGGTATTATGATATTTGGAACCATTTGACTGCAAATGAATGAATTGTGTTGAATAGAATTATTAGTGTTAAATAGCAATACTTGAAACCATTTAACTTTGTGCAAATCATATACATTCAATGTATAAATATTTATTAATAGGATTTGACATTAATTAACCTGCAAAGGTTGATATTTCATAAATACCAACCATTTAACTGTGTGCAAATAAAACTATTGGTGTTGAATAGAATACTTGAAACCATTTAACTGAGCTCTAACTGGTTTAAAATCTTACCAACAAACTATTTGCCAAGAAATCATATATATATATATATATATATACATATATAAGAGGATTTGACATTAAATAATCTATAAGGGTTGATACGCTGTAAAACCCCACCAAACCTTACAGATTACCTTGCTTTATCCACCAACTCCAAAGCTTCCGTAAATGCAGGATGTTTAAAAAAATTTGATATTTTAGATGTAAATATCTGAGTAATTACATAGTCTAGGAAAGTAAAACTTAAGAGGCTTAAAGCTGAGCAAAAAAAGATTTATTCATCAAGATTAAAATGAGAAATTCAAAGGTATTTGGATTTCATGAATGATTTCACAAATATGTGCACCACCTGTGACACGGCACATATCAAGTTGGTTGTCCAGTTCCTTTTGTCCTGCACAGACAGCTTTCTTCTTTCAACTTTTTGTGCCATGTTTAAATTTGCATTGCAATTGGTGCATTTTTTAAAGGAATTCTCTCACAAATGCATACAACACACTCTTGTCTGACAATATTTAGCATACTTTTTGGCCCAGCGGTTAGAGTGTTCGCCAATGGCCCGGGAGACCTGGGTTCAATCCCAGGTCGAGTCATACCAAAGACTTTAAAAATGGTACTTGATACCACCTTGCTTAACACTCAGCATTATAAGGTACGGTTCAAGGGTAAAGTGGAGCAATCCTGGGAATGGAGTAGCGCCCTCCCCTACACCTTGGTGTAGTAGCTATCGAAAAGGGAGCCTTCGGGTCACCCTCGACTATGGTCGCTAACTTTACTTACTTTACTGCACAAAACAAATTTCTTTTTCCTGAGAATGGTATTTCTATACCTGAAAAGTAAAAAGTATAAAACATTGACTGTAGAATTGTTTCTACAAATGATATTGATTAAAAAAAAAAACCTGTACATAGTATATACATCTAATTGTTAATTTGTTTTATTCTTACTTGAAGAAATTGTTTGTATTTGATTTATTCCCTCCCTCTCCTGTTAGTCAATTTTATATTCCTTGAGATTTTATGTAAAAATTTGATCTTTTATTAATTAGAATTGGTCAAGTTAATAGATTAAAAAATATTTTTCTGTAACTAAAAAACTTTTTTTTAATACAGAGTTATCTCCCTTACATAAAACTGAAAACGAACCAAACAAAAACAAAAAACGCTGCAATGTCGACACGCACTTGAACTTTTTTTGATTATGGCATCAAAGGTTTTTCTCGGAAGTTTAAGAAATTCACGTCTATTCATGTCTACGACTATGAATTCAATTGCTGATAATTTCAAAGTTGCTCACAGTCCCGAGATAAATGAATTTGTTATTGAATTGCCGCCCAAATTGCCAGGTTAGTTCTTTTTGTTTTGATATAGAAAACGTTTTTTTTTTTTTAATTACAAAATGGAAGGATCACAATAATTTAAGTGTCTTAATTGCCACAGAAAATTAATCGATCATCTTTGTTGGAATGCAAACAATAAAGATAGGGATATTGGTCGTTACTTGAATAATTGATAAGATAAATGTAAATCATACAAAAAAAAAGAAATAGTAAAATAAAAGTCTGAAAGAATTTTCAAATTTCTTCAAATTTAAAATATCCATGCCCTCAACATTCAAGCATTTATGAGGGTCATATTTAATATTTCGTCACAAGTAACAATACTAGGTCCCGCTCGTAAAAATTCAAAAAAGTTTTCGGAAAATAATTTTAGTTGCCTTTCGCTTACCATTCTACTTAAGAAATTGGACTTTAAAAAATGAATTAAATTTTATGGAACCTGATAAAATATTATAACATAAATTCGTTAAAAAATTGCCTTTTATTTTGATTTTCATTCATGATGTTGACGAAAAGTCATTGACTATTTCGTCCTTGTATTTACGTAGTACACTGGAGCCCATCTCATCTAATTCTGTATAAAGATTAATTTAAAATTGAATAAATTTCCTGACAAGAAGAAATTTTTCTGAATGAAAAGCTAGAAAAATTTCGAAAAGATTTTATATTTTACGAATATGACCCTGTATTGTGACTTATGCGAAAACTTCTGTAGGTGGTCATTTATCCACATTGTAAAACGAAAACTTTACTGATGAAGAAAGTGGGATATCAGTTTAGTATTTGTTGTCCCTAAAAGCAATGGACGATTAATTATTTAGAATTAATAATAATTTTAATGTTTGGTAACCATTAAAACTTTAGCTGGAAACATTCCTTACATAGCAAACACTGAGTTATCTCCCTTATTCCTCCCTCCAAAACTATTTTATTAAGACTGAAACCTTTTCTTAATGAAATTATTTTCATTCCGGTTCGAGTTGAGAGATTATTTTTTGTTTATCTCAAAATCTTTTATTTATCAAAGTAATTTTTAAAGTTTTAATATTATCATAATTCTCGGGTTATACTAGTTTTCACACCAGTTTTAAATGTTGTTTTTTCTCCACTGGAGTCTGGGTGACAGTAAGTCTCCTCAGGTCACGAGGCCTCATGTAAGTATCCTAGCTAATGAATACTACGATTTGTGAGTTTCTCCTATCAGCTTTAATTGGTGTTATTCATTGAAGACTGAGTGACAGTAAGTCTCCTCAGGTCACGAGGCCTCATCTAAGTATCCTAGCTAATGAATACTACGATTTGTGAGTTTCTCCTATCAGCTTTAATTGGTGTTATTCATTGAAGACTGAGTGACAGTAAGTCTCCTCAGGTCACGAGGCCTCATCTAAGTATCCTAGCTAATGAATACTACGATTTGTGAGTTTCTCCTATCAGCTTTAATTGGTGTTATTAATTGAAGACTAAGTGACAGTAAGTCACCTCAGGTCACGAGGCCTCATCTAAGTATCCTAGCTAATGAATACTACGATTTGTGAGTTTCTCCTATCAGCTTTAATTGGTGTTATTCATTGAAGACTGAGTGACAGTAAGTCTCCTCAGGTCACGAGGCCTCATCTAAGTATCCTAGCCAATGAATACTACGATTTGTGAGTTTCTCCTATCAGCTTTAATTGGTGTTATTCATTGAAGACTAAGTGACAGTAAGTCTCCTCAGGTCACGAGGCCTCATCTAAGTATCCTAGCTAATGAATACTACGATTTGTGAGTTTCTCCTATCAGCTTTAATTGGTGTTATTCATTGAAGACTAAGTGACAGTAAGTCTCCTCAGGTCACGAGGCCTCATCTAAGTATCCTAGCTAATGAATACTACGATTTGTGAGTTTCTCCTATCAGCTTTAATTGGTGTTATTCATTGAAGACTAAGTGACAGTAAGTCTCCTCAAAACCAACAGGATTCTTCTAAGTAGTTTAGCTGACTTTAATAGTGCTGTGGTCTCTTTTTGTCATCTTTATGGTTCACAATTCTCTGGAAAGAATAAGGTATTTTTGTTTTCTTTTACTTTCCCTCTGGGACTAGTTTTTTTCTTGTTGTTAACTCTAGATCTGGTCTTCTGGCCTGGAGTGGGTGATCTATTTGTATTTCAAAAATTCAAGTTATATTTTCTAGGATAAATTCAGGTCTGCACATATACCATTGGTCAGTAGGGTCAAACTTCAGTGTTTTGCACATTTTCCAGCGGATCATCTTTCCTACCCAGTCACACCTGTTTCTGTTTTCCTTTTGTTTTATTTGTTTATTATGTAATTAACTATTTCATTTCTTTTGCCACATTCTTTTGTTATTCAGTTTTATATTATTAATTGTTGCTTTGATATTGATAGCATTTATAGAACTATTTTGTGCTGCTACTAAAATGGATTGAGTTTCTCTTTTTAGGTTTCCTTTTCTTGTTCAGCTCATTTCGTGCAAGTTCCTTAATTTTTCACTTGAGGTATCAATTATCTATATATATATAAAATATTTATTTTTAAAGGAAGATTGTAATTTCTTATGAAGAATCCCAAAGACATTAAAAATAGATTGCCCTGAAGAATGTGTAGAGAAACTGTTTAAAATAAACATTCAACTTCTCGGATTTTGTGACAATGGCCAGCCATTTTTGAACCAGTCTGGCAAAGTAAGGAGGCTTTTTGAAGGCCTAGGATACCAGACGTTGAAATCTCTTCGAAAATGACTAGTACCTAGCTTGTTTATAATCCCAAGCCAGTCTGGTGATAATGGCTGGATCTGATTTAAACAAGTTACTCTCAGAGAAACTGAATTTCTCATGGAATATATACCTGATGAGGTTTGAAGAATTGATTGACTGGAATGTTGTTACAACATCAAAAATATTTTGATGACATTAGATTAATTTTTCCTATTTTATTATTACGAAATAAAGATACAATTTTAAAAATCTCATTTCTGAAAAATGCATTGCCCCCCAAAATGGCGAGAGAAACTCTTTGAAACAGCCATTCAATTATCTCAGATCTCATTGTAATCAGGGATGGTAATTAATTATATTAGTTAATTACTTTATTTGTTGTAATAAGTTGTGAGGTAGCTAAAAACTTTGAATTGAAGTGCGAGTCATATTTGAGAAAGGTGAAACGGTGCACTTGTAACATAAATCGGAGGATATAAAATCGACAAGTTGTTTTTGAAATCGGCTAGGGCAACTTTTTAAAGGTTTGTTTTGAAATCAGAGGGACAAGACAATAAAAGGTAAACATTTTGTCAGCTGAGGATTGATGCATAGCTGAAAAGTTTCAGTGATGGTGTAACTGGAAAGTTTTTAATGACACGTGTTCTTATGACATTAGTTGATGAGATAATTAATATGATATGTAAACAGGGTAATTTAGCAGTCAGTGAGTTAATCAGGGCAGTTGGACAGACAATGAATTAATTGGGAAATAAGATGAGTGGCCCTTGTCGGGGTGACAGGCCTGGCTGGGCTGAAAAAATAGAAGTCTGCATTTTGATTGTTCCTCTCCCACGAATGAGACTTTTAGCATTTCTGGGGAACAACTAATAACTTTCGCTCTATTTCTCTCGAGTTCTTTGACGACTATGTGAATGTTGCAGACCAAAATAAATTTTTGTATCTAAAGAAACAATGGAGTCGTTTTGTACTTGTCTAATGTAACACCTATACTCATGTTTGGGTCTTGTAAAGTAATACCTTTTATTTAATATCTGTGTGTGTGTGTGTTGATGTGTGTGTGTTTTACCCTCATCATATTTAGGGTTCTGTAGGGTTACATCATTACCAGCAGTTCTTAAACTTCCTGTCTGTTGGAATAGAGAACTCACTGTTTGAGGGCCTTGAACAGCAGACATTTCAGCTGTAATACATTGCCTCTGGCAAAAATTATGGAATTAGAACAATTAGGTAATGTTCACCTTCATCTTTTTTATTTAGCAGTAAACCAGTAACAAATAAGATACAAAACATTTTTTCGTTTATCGCGGAACATTCTGACCTCATGAAATATTCTTAAAATCAGTTAGATTAAACCATTTGAATTAATGGTATCATTTTTTTTTTTTACTTTGTAGAAGTAAATATAGAATAACTCAATGTGGAGGAAAAAATTATTTTGCGTCTTCCCTGTTATTAGTTTATTTACTGCTAAAAAAAAAAAAGACAAAGTGAATATCTTGTAAATGTGCTGGAAGAGGGTTGCATATTTTGGTACCTCTACTTTTATATATTGCTGTCCTTTCAGTTTTTACTGTTGACTAGGCTGGTTCACTTTATGGTAGTTAACTATTACACCAAGGGCAGATAATCCAATATCTTCCATGCAACAATTGTATTTCTTGTATCTATAAATTGTCAGTTTATCAATTAAATTTTGTCTAATCATTTATTTCTTATGTTATGAAACTGAAAAGTTTCTTTCATTTTTGCTGTAATCTCTGACTCAATATATTTTCAGAACATCCAGAGAGCAGCCAGGCAGTTCTTCAATACACCTGGTTAGATAAAAATACTGTAGATCTCTTCCATACAGGTGTTCCAGATCATTACCAAAGAAAAGGTATTGCCAAAATTTTAGCCAAGGTTAGTTTTTATTCAAAAATATTTTCTTTTCTGTAGTTGAATAAATATTTAGAAAAAGAACATTTTTCATAGAAAGAATTTGGACTTGACTTATTTTTTTCTTTTTGTATATAAATATTTTTATAAATATATAAGGTTGTAGAGGCTCCAGTTTAATGACCAAACCAGAGTGAAGGTAACCCTTCTAGGAGAAGGAAACTCTTATGGACTTGTAAATATCTTTTGACAGGAAAAGTCTATGAGAAGTTATTCTGAAATAAAACCTTCAGTATGTAAACTCATCAGTAAAGTCATATAAAGTCATTAGTCATCTTTGCTATGCTTGTCTCTAAACTGTTGTTATGTAGACCCAGAAAGTGGCATAAGTGACATATAAATATTGGTATAACCCAATGACAAAAAGATGTCTTACACCATTATCATTTTATGCATCTTGTTTACACAAGTTCATTTCAGTATTAACTATGATATTTGAGTTGTAATTTTGGAGGTAAAAGATGTCTATCATCTTATCTAGATGTCACAATCTATGTATACTTATTTGTTTTGATTTTTCATTTCTTTTCAGAATGCCTTTGATCATTTCCTGGACAATAACATTGAGATGAAAATAACCTGTACATATTTAGTTAAGTTTGTAAAGGATACAAACTATCGTTCATTGGCAGAAACACACTGTTCTCTTTAAAAGTCGTCTTGATAAATTTCTGTAAAAAAAAGGTTCAAAGTAGGCAGAGAATCTAATTTGGCTTATAACATTGGAATGTATGTCATCTGATATGTTTGTTTTTCTTTTACAGATTGATATTTTATCGAATTAAATCAGTATAAAAAAAAATGGATTGTCTTATATTGTTTTATTTGGTTTGTGGGTCATTTTACAATTTGTTTTGGAGGTTTTAATTCTACTGGTTAAAATAGCGGACTGCAACAAGTTTAAAGTCTATTTGTGTTATTATGTTCACTTTCAGATTAATGTCCTCGGGAAAGTCATGAACCCCGCCGCCCTAGATATGGGTTATATCATACAACTACTGTTCTTCTACAAGGATGACTTTAGCATTATATAACCCATGAAGGTTGTTATGCCACTAAATAAAGAAACCAAACTATTGGTATGAGGATGGGCTGAAAAGTTCATATGATTATGTCTTATCTGTTGTTGATGACTATTTTCACCAATGGGATCCAAGCACTGCAACACAAATAGAAGGAGTGTGTGGACTTTAAGAGAGACTATGTTGAAAAATAAATCTCATTTGGTCACATTCTATGAGAGTATCTTGGTCAGCCTTTGAACTTTTCTGCCAACCCTTGTAATTAACGTCATCTGTCAGTTGATTGAGACTATGGATCTGAATTTAGATCTTGACAAAGGCCTGGATGTGACTGGTAATTGCCCATGCTGCAGATCTCCATTCCTTACAACATGTCTAAGTGTAACACTATAGGCTCTTCTGCTTCTGAAAGCACATAAGTGCAATATTGCACACACGTGTAGGGAGGGACATGTCTATTTAAGTAGGTATGTGAATAGATGTAGCATATATGTATGTTTATGGGCGTGATTGAGCATAGGTAGTATATATATGTGTGTGTGTGTGTGTGTGTGTGTATAATGATATAAAAAAAATAGCTAGGCGAATTGGAAGAACTAGGCAAATTTTAATTGGTGAAAAAGAAAGAAAAGGAATTTTTGGTAAAAAGGGTTTCTTGATGAAAAGATCCACATTTAATGTCAGTCATAAACAGGTCTTTAGTGTTAGTATGGTCAAAGGTCAGTTGATAAGAGTCATCTTTTTAAGCATTTTAGTTATTGAGTGGTCCATGTAAGAGGTGTGGGGCTTCTTTTAGGTCTCATATATTCTGGAAAGAAATCAAAAGACAGTATTAGAGCTCCAGTCAAAAGCAGCAAGTTGATTGTATTTCCCAGTCAATAGAATTTGTGTCCAGAGCTATTTTTGCTAAGTGTCATACATGCCCACCAGCCAAGATGAGAATAGAAACAGAAAGTATATCCTTGAAATGTTTTTTTTTCTCCTTGTGGTTTCAGTCTAAATCTGATTTAAAAAGAACCTAAAAAATGTTGCTTTGGTTGTCTAACAAAGCTTGCCTGTTCTAATTCCATTAGCCATAACCGGGTACAAGTGTTAAGTATTCCTGTATTGTTACTCGCCTGCAGTCAAGATTGAACCTGCAACCTCCAGATGATTGTCTTCTTAGGGAACCAACACCTATAACTGTTATGCTGGACAGTTCAGGGTGAATTTTTGGGACTTATAAACTTAATATTCTTACTTGACTAGGATTACTACTATTATGTATGATTTTTACCTGTGCTCATATTCAGATGTTTTTTTTGTCTAACCTTTTTAATTATTGTTTCCCATATTGTATTCATCTCTATACTTAGTCTACACAGCTGGTCACTGTAGCCCAACATATGTGCTGATTCCTTAAGGCGTCTAATCCTCCAATGTTCAGCTCTATCAATTATTTTAACTTTATCCCATAAGGGCAGATGGTTTCCTTTTTCCTTCCATGTATGGTCTGCCATACCCGACTTTTCAATCTCACCTCGTATTACTGCCTTCTGATGGTCTTCTAGCCTTACTTTTAGTGGGTGACCTGTTTTACCTTTGTATATTTTACCACAACTGCAAGGGATGGAGTAAACACAGTTCTTGGTCATGTTGAATTCCGTGGGTGGCTTGACCCGGAAGAGATACCTCCGGAGAGTTGAACCACTTGTGAATACTGTTCTGATGTCATATGAACTACATATCTTTTGGATCCTTTTGGCTAGTCCTTTGACAGAGGGCAGACATACTGGGGTGAGTTTTCGGGTATTGCCCTCTATCCTCCTATCCAAGTTTCTTGGAGCTGATGTTATGCACTCTGGGTAGTTGTTGCAATAGAAGTTGTGTCTCAAACTAATCATTTCTTCTTGAAATGCATCAGTATCGCTATTAATGGATTTTGCTCAATGATGTAAGCAACAGACTGTGTTTACTCCATCCCTTACGGAATCAGCACATATGTTGGGCTACAATGACCTGCTGAGTAGACCAAGTATAGAGATGAATACAATATAGGAACCAATAATTAAAAAGGTTAGATAAAAAAAAAAAATCTGAATATGAGTACAGGTAAAAAAAAATCATACATAATTGTTGTAATCTAGTCAAGTAAGAACATAAAGTTTATAAGTCCCAAAAATTCACTCAGAATTGTCCAGCAGGACACATGGCGTAACAGTTATAGGCGTTGATTCCCTAAGCTTCTAAGGAGAAAATCATCTGGAGGTTGCAGGTTCAATCCTGACTGCAGATGAGTAACAATGCAGGAATCCTTAACACTTGTACCCGGTTATGGCTAACAGAATCAGAACAGGCGACCCCCCCCCAGTAATGGACGTAGTTTGAAGTTCTGTGTAGGTTCCTGAGTTCGACAAACACCTGAAGAAGGCCAGAGGACATATCGGCTGAAGTGTTGTGGAAATAAGAATGAAGACAATCGTCTGAAAACCCTTAATGAAAAAAATTTGGCTTTGGTTTGGTTTCTTTGTTTAATGGCATATCAACCTTCATGAGTTATTTAATGTCAAAGCCATCCTTATTGAAGAGTTGTGATACTATTTAGCACACAAAGCAGGAGGACAGTAAGGTCTGAAGGTGAAACGTAAATAGCATAACTATGATGTTGCAATCCAGCATGTTAACCACTACGCTACAGGGACTCTTCTAAACAATGCAGGGTTAATGGTAATATTTCACTTTGTGAGACATCTCATATAATTACTTACACGCTTTAGGGAAGCAGATGTGTGAGATATGGTCAGAATCAGACATAGTAATTTGGTTACTTCCTGTATTATCTCTGAATCTTCATGGATGCTTGACAATTTGCTTTACAAAATCGGTTGTATAAACTAATTTCAGCTTACATTTCAATCCATCCAAATCCAATACGTTTTTATATACATCCTAATTTGAAAACATTTCCACCAGAAAATTTCTTTTCCAAAAGCATTAAAAAGCTTTGGATTTAACAATTAAACAAATCTTAGCTCAACGTAAACAAAAACTTCATCCAAAATGTTGTTCAGAACTGAATGATACAAATTTTATGTCTAAATCTGTCTGACGATAAAGACCTTTGAATAGGTAAGTTTTTGATTTCAGCCGTATGAGGTAATAAAAAACATCAACATTTCAGATGAGAATATGCAGACTTAATACAGAGGGGAAAAGGAAGCAAAAGAGTTTTTTTTTGTTTTTGTGGTTTTCTCTCTGTGATCCTCCACTTTATTATTTTGTCTCTATTTTTTGTGCATCCAGCTTGAAGGGAATAATAAAACTGGGAAGACTAGAGCCATGAGACCTTTTCTAATCATGATGACAATGCAAGCAAAAATATTTTTGTTTTTCTGTAACTTTCTTCACCCACCCAGTCTTCTTATGCTCCCAACTCAAAGGCAATAGGGAAGCTACTAAATTCATTGCTTTTACTTGCATTTTTCTCACTAAATCAAAAAGAATTTTCTCTATTAAATCCACTTAATTATATCATTTGTAAGAATTAGAAATTGGAAATGCAAAAAAAAATATATAAGTACAAAGAGGAGAGTGAAAATGATCAATAATTGATTTTTATATTACACAAAATTATTCATCCAGGAAAAAATGTAAGATATTCATTGTATAAATGGATCTTTTACCCAATTCTGGCTGGACACTGGAATCACTATAAGCAGGAGTACAGCCAATGAACCTGAAACCTTGTGCCAGACTCTGGATACTAAAGACTATTAGCCCATTCGTAGCTGTGTTACAGAGTTAGAAAAGTTGAAGTCAGAGTAAGAAAAGAGATACCAGAGAAAGCATGTCTACCACCATCACTCAACCTGAAGCCTTGTGCCAGACTCTGGATACTAAAGACTTGACATACTATTAGATCATTGACATTTGTGTCGTAGATTTCAGTGACACTTGATGAAGATAGTAATGGGAAGCATTAAAACTGCTGTATACAACAAATGATATAGAGAAAAAGAGTTTTTTACAGTTTACATGTTGACTTTTGGGGGGGGGGGAGAATTATTTTGATGTAACCACTGGTTGTCAGTCTGTTCATCACTGCAGTGACTTCATCAAGTGACCTTCTTACCTTCTGTGAACAATTCACATGTGATGGCCATGAAGAACTGTGCCAATCATAATACCAGCAGTGGCCCCTTCATCAAAGGTTTGCATGGACTGGTTACTAATCGGTCAGGTTTGAACTAGGAAAGCTAGATCATTGAAGTAACACATCTCTTGACCATTCACATTAGAGACAATCTGACTAAATACTTAAAAATGGCTACAAAAAGCTAAAATATTGAACTCAAAATCAAAAGAATCAAATGATGGTGAGTTTGTACATAATAGAAATGTCCGAGACCTTTGAGATTAACTTTGTCTGAAATGAGAAGGAGAGAAGCAAATCTATTTTAAAACATTACTTATGGTTCGTTTATTATCTACCTTCACTCGGGTGCATTTCATGGGTATGCATGTCATTGTTTGATAGTTCATCTAATTTATTGAATCCATCTGTGATACTAGTACCTAGCAGGGGTTAATCATTTAAAAGCAATTCACAAAGCCTGATTAAAATAAAAAAGATAGTTGGACTTTAATGAAGTTAAAACTTAGATGTTTTAAAGGTGTAGGAATTTTTTTGATGGCCTGTTGAAGGCTATTTTTCATTACAAGAATATCAGGTCACATCTATGACAGTTGTGCAGGTAATAACCAACTCCTGGGTCTTGTCTAGCCACTATATACTAACTACTCTGGAAAAATATCAAATACAAACAGAAATCAATGTGGGACTCAGGTGACAGATTTGACTGTCATGATTGGAAGGTGCAATATTAATAGCATGGAGGTCCTGTGCATATCATGCAACATTTTGAGACTTAAATTTAAGTCTAATATTGGGAGGTGGGGAGAGGAGAGAGAGGGGAAGCTGCATACATGAGATACAAACTTTGTGGGTGTAAATAGTTGGCCAAGGCTAGGCCTAGATTGTATCACATGTATGGTGCAGTCCCATAATATTAGACTCAACTTTAGCTCACAGAAAGTTGTATATGTAAGTTTATTCAGTCGAATAATTTTAGAACAAGGCTGAACTTGATGTCCACAACTATTTGTTTTAGTTATTTTATCAAAGGAAGGAACACTTATTGGAAAATGAAAAATGTTATAACATCATTTGTTTATGTCACATGGGAGACTGTATTTTTCAAAGTTGAACACCTGAATGAATATCAGCTTCTATTTTAGTATGAAGGTACATTGAAAACTAAAAATGTGTGGGTGCATTTACTTCTTTTAACATTTCAACAAAATAATAAAAAAGAACAATCACCCATATTAATATCTAATTCTAGTACAATACCCTTAAGCTGTAAACATCTCCTGTTTCAGCATTTACTAAATTTATAAAATAAAATTTATTATATTTACTGCTTCGAAAATATAAAAAATTAAACCTCTTCTAAGTAATTTTGTTTAGAGTCTTGAT
Organism: Sepioteuthis lessoniana; assembly: GCA_963585895.1. Taxonomy (NCBI): domain Eukaryota; kingdom Metazoa; phylum Mollusca; class Cephalopoda; order Myopsida; family Loliginidae; genus Sepioteuthis; species Sepioteuthis lessoniana. The sequence continues at coordinate 141,837 of CAUZXS010004746.1, read as the reverse complement.
GTTTTTTCAAATGTGGTAAAATAAAAACAAAAGACAAAACAAAAAACAAATTTTCTTTTTATAAAAACAATGAAAACTAACAAATTCTTTTTTTTGTAATAAGTTAAAAATGTGAAAAATGTTGAAAGTGAATAAAGATGAAAAATAGATGGTGAGAGTTACTTTTTTGTTTGTTGTTGTTGTTTAGATGGACATGTGAATGAAGCATAACAAATATCCAAACATGACAACAATACTTTCACTCATTTAATGATTGAGTCTTTTTTTTTATAAGTTTATAAAAAAGTTTTGTATTTAAATCACATAGGGAGAGATTTGTCCATTAATATTGCAGTGTGAGGTTAATCGTTCCTTGTGGGGTGACGCAGGAGGAGGAGAATCAAGAGACAAATCAATGTCAATGCTGAAATCAGTATCTTCCTCTTCTTAGATTTCTTCAATTCCTTCGCTGTTGTTTACACTGGAGGTTTCATATTGTCAGAGGCAACAGAATTACACCCAAGAAGGAATAAAAAAAAAGAAAAAACATTGAATTACTCAGTTAAGAGCGTTAAAACCAAATGAACAACATTTTTATTAAAAAAAAGGTTAAATAGTTCATGTTCATAAATACAAGGGTCATTCAATAATTAAGAGAAATTTTTTTGGAAAAAAAAAAAAAAAAAAAAAAAAGCAAAATAATTTTTTCCTTTAAATGTAAATTCTACATTGTTTAAAATTGGTTTATAAAAAAATTGTCTCACTATCACAAAAATCTTTATTTTGAGGTTATTCAAAATGGTAGCAAATCAGATAGAGTGCTCAAAGTTTGAACAGCGGTATGTCATCAAATTTTTCGTAGCTGCAAATCATTTGAAATTTAGAGATGCATGTTTTAGTCAAAGAAAAAAAGTTTACAAAGAGGGTAAACATGGATTTGTCACTATGAACCTGAGTTGAAAAGACAGTCCATCAAGTAGAAACACATTGACTTTCCAGTAAAGAAGGTCATGCTGACAGACTTCTTGGACATGAAAGGATCCATCACTTAATTTCTGTGAAAAAAAGGTGTAACAGTAAAAAGCACTTTCTATTGCCAACTGTTGAAAGAAAATTCACCTTATTTATTGAATAACCCTTGAATGTATTTCTTGTGAAAAATTTAGTTAAATTTTTAACTTTATTTTTTAAAAATGAAATCATGGTTGAAAACCTTATTATTGCACCTGAGAATAATTGTAAAATCAATTACCGTGACAATATACTTGCTGGCCAGTTCCCACTATCTCAAACTCCTAAACCACTTATGGCCATCAGATCGTCTAGTAGTTTCTCTTATTTCTGGCCAGGGGTATTTCACATATCTTTACAAACCCACAAAACACAACATACACAACCGAGAGGGAAAAGAGAACCAACAAACACGGACTTGGGTTGGCTCCAAGCGCAAGAAGGGAGAAGTGTGTGACACTTTCGCATAGCTTTCTGTGCATCTGTGAGCTATCACGAGCGTGTATTAAAGTGAAATTTCTACAAAGCCACCAGGAATGCTGACTCATCCTCTCACGTTGGCCAACCTGGCCTCTGGATCCATAAATCCTAGCAGTCGGCTTCCTCCGACTTCTGTTCCCTGGTCTGTTCTGCTCTGGGACCTTGCCTTCTCTTGTTCTCTTCCGGTCTCGTGGGAGATCTTGCACGCAAGCCCTCTGTGTGGGTTTCACGCCAAAACAGACAAAGGGATCCTCTGACTGGCACTCACTCACACCCACACAATGAATGCCCAACATCGAGCCACATTACTCTATTAGCAAAAAAAAAAAAAATATTTAATTGGTTAATAAACTCAGTTTTTTAAATCTTCCTTAACAGTAAATTTCCAGTTCAAGGAGAAAAAAAATCTATCTAGGGCAGACTAGGTTCTTCAGCCTTGGTTAGGCAACTAGTCTAGGAGAAGGAAAACTCTGAATTCAAACCTGTTAAACTCTGCTTAAAAATTGACCTTGTGTCATATCCTGCCCAAGCGGAGGGGTTGGTAAATAGTATCATGATTAGAAATTCCATTGGTTATTTTGAAAGTTTCAATTAAATGATATTCAGAGGGAGTCAGAAATAGGTGGACTGTAAATTGAAAAAGGTTTGTGTTTTTGTATTAGATTTATGTAAATTATTTCAAACTTAAAAATAAAATTTACTCATTTTTCCTTAAATGAAAATATTTGTTAATATAATCTAAAAATAAACCTTATCATTTAATGTCCATCAACCTTTTGCCACACCACATATATATATATATATATATATATATATATATATATACACACACACACAAAGTAATTCCCCGTTTAATTCAAAAGTTTCTAGAGTCTGACATAAGAAAGTATAAATACTGCTCATATAGTTTATTGCATAAAAAATTAATATGAAAAAGAATAAAATGCTTTATAATGTAAAAGAAAATCAAATGCAGGGAGAAAAAAACAAAAAAACTAAGATATGTACAAATCCTGTTACAAACAGAACAAATTTTTATCGCTTCATTACACACATATATACTGAAAAAAAATAAACCCACAAACCTTAGTATATCATCAATGTCATCAAACTGATGAAGCAAGATTCGCCAATGTTTTATTTGTCCATCCCACGACCTTCGACTGCATTTTTGATATTTATTTGGGGTTTTAGGATGATTTTTCTTCCGTTTTTGTCTGAAAATAAGTAATGTTTCCTTTAGCACATTGAGAGAGAGAGAGAGAGAGAGAGAGAGAGAGAGAGAGAGAGAGAAACAAACATGGCATCAAATTATATAGTTTTACTTTGACAGGTATTGAATTTCTTTCTTCTATCAGAATATTTCTCAAGGAGATTTGGCTTGGCCAAATAAAAATGTTTAAAATAACACCCAGTCCTAAACATTATTTACAGATTTCATTATCTTCATTTACCCCCCCACACACACACAAATTAAGATAATACTTATCAGGTGGATATGCTTACATGTTGGTGATAGATTATTTCATTTTATATGTTTATACACACCTTCATAGAGATTATCTATACATTGTAATATATTTCTAGTTATAATTTTCTTTATTTCTTGGTAGGAAAGTGAGAGAGAGAGAGAGAGAGAGAGAATATACATACGAATTGCAAACTTTAGATGGGTAACTTACTTGGGTATCAACTTGATGTAATTGTCATATCCAATTGTATTTTTACCATAGTCAATATCTTTCTGTCTTCTTGATAAAGTATTGGGGTCTGTTTCGACTTCTTCCAAACTGAAAAAGAAATAATAAAAGTCAGTTGAGAGATACTGAGAAGATCGTTTTTTAAGTAAGCCCTGGTTCCCACAAAATCAAAGTTAAGCATTGTTAAACCTATTCAATACAAAAGAACAAAGCCACATTATTTCAGTGACATGCCTGCAGTTTCTGTAGAAAGTAGTGTTTTAGGGGTGGAGTTGCTTACCGCACAAAATCTGGGGACTGTGTGCCAGACTAAAAGCTGAGTAAATTTGGATTTTAAAGAATGTAGCTTTCCCATAAATTAAAAATCATTATGTTGTTGAAAACATATTTTTACACTTAAAAATAAGATTTCTTCATTAATAAACAAACAAAAATCACCAATTAAATACAATTACACATGTAAATAAGTTGATAGTAGAAACTAGTCTACCCTTCCCAGAATGCCTTGCATAAGAGTATTTAAAAGGATACCAACAATGAGGAACTGCTTGGTTTGATGGTTGCATAAACAAGAAACTGAGTCATCAAATGCCATTGTCTCTCTACACTGTCCTAACACAGTATATATTTTAAGTGCGTGAAATATATATATATATATATATATAAATAAAAAGTTGGCCACCATAGTCGAGGGCGACCAGAAGGCTCCCTTTTCAATAGCTACTTCACCAAGGTGTAGGGGAGGGTGCTACTCCTTTCCCTGGGATATATATAATAAAAACACGATAAAAACTCACAACTTGTAGTTTTATGTTGCTGAGGCTCAGGTGAGCTAATATCTAACACATTTGTAAAAATAACTAATGACAATAACATTTCTGCCTTTTTCTACTTGTTTATTGTGACCCGTGTACAAAAAGAATGGGGGAGGGAGAGAGAAAAGCTTTGTACACTGTCAGGAAACACAAAGATAAATTTGTAGACATTTGGCTGCTACCCTATTCAATTCACAGAAATTGAATGAATAATAAATTCTTCAAAATTTAAAGAAATGCAATAATGTCTTTAACTCAATTAGATGCATTGAATTCTAACTCACTCGAAGATCAAAAATATGAAACTCATGAAATTTTTTTTATCTTGTTTTATCATCATTTTATTTCATACTTAAAACATATTGTGATAGTGCTTTGCATTTTTGGGCATAGAGCACTCTTAAGATTTTTAGGGATTAAAATGCTTTCAGTATTAAAATCTAATAAGAGAGTGTATGCATCTTATTATAATGGAGATTATATGTATGTCTATCTGTAAGTGAAATTAAATCACCACTGATGTCACAAATCCCTCAGTTACATTCTCTATCATTTTTATTAAAATCTCAATTATTAAGAAAATTGTTTTATAACAACAACAATAATAATACTGTTGGTCTTATCTCCATATGAATAACATCTAATTGTATTTATATATCTACAACCAAATAATAATTTCTAATGTAAATGGGAAGGCTGAGTTTCACATTGATCTTACAAGTCTGATTTTAATATTTTCTTGACTTTATTGATATCTATTTTAGTATCATTTTAACAAAACTAAGTATAAACCCACTGATAAATCTCTTTAAAAAATCCACCAATCAAAGGAAATAGCTAATTCTATTCTTTATTGTCTAGTTAAATTAGAAAAGAATTTAGCAATAAAAGCCAAGAGTGATGGGAATAGTGAGCAACCAAGCTTTTCTATTCTTTTTATCATACTTACCTGTTGTTTCAAGATAAATAGAAAATATATCAATTGAAATAAAATAAAAATAAGTTCTCTTTTTGTTTTAAACAAAAACAAATCATCTCCATTCTAAATGACAAGCCTCTAAAATTAGTAGACCAGTTCACATACCTCAGCAGCAATATCTCATCTACTGAAAGGGATGTCAACATTTGTCTCATGAAAGTGTGGAATGCTATTAAAAAGTTATCAATCATATTTACCTTCTTGCATTTTTATTTTTATTCCCTCTTTTATCCATCTCTAGTCTCCGGCAATACCTAAATGAAAAGAAAAAAATTAGTAAATTATTTAAGGAAAAGAAAACAATAAAAAACCCTTTAAGTTTCATTGGAATTACAAATTTAAGTCTATAAAAAGATCTGCATGAAGCTTGAATGAATGAATAAATAATTTTAGCAGGAATTATAGACAAGAATATAAAAGAATATATAAAAGAATATAAAAGAACTGTTTAATTGTGCAACAACTTATTAACAACAAGAATTGTAAGCAATATTTGGGTCTTTGTTGCCAGACTAAATAAAACTTAGTTGAAATTTCAACAGGAAATGAATTTTATTACCAAATATAGCAAACTGCCTTCTGTTTTATTTCTGATATTTTTCTTGAATGTAGGCACAGGATTAAAACTAAAACTATACCAATGGTGATTCAGCACTGTGCCCCTCATGAAGGTTGTTTATGGCAGAGACCCCCACCTCCACAAAGAATCTTAGCAGTGATTGAGGGTAGGGGAGTTCCATGGTAATTGTCTTTTATTGGAAATCCTTTTGAGATGAGGCTTCTTAATCTGAGAATTATATTATGGACTTTTGTCCTCATCTTGGTAGTTTTTTTTTTGTTTTTTATCTCACTACGTTTCGGCCAAATTTCACCTCTGGCCTTCTTCAGATGATTAACCGCGACCTCGGATAGGAATGCTGAGTCTTGTAACCGTATCCCCAGTAATTACTGCCTTCCATAGTTGTTGTCTATTGCACTACGTTTTTGACCAAGTAAACCTCTGGCCGGTTTGGGTAGGAATTGAAACCGCTATCTTCTGACAATGCTCACCTGGAACCGTAGAGACTCAACGCCTCTATCCACTGCGCCACGAAGGGTGATCAAGGTTGGATTTTTTGGTCTTATAAATCCAATTATTTGTTATCTGGTCTTCCATAGTCGGGTCTGTACCGAATTTGTAATTGTCTTTAATTGGAATCATTTTGAGATGAGGCTTCTTAATCTGAGAATTAATTTTCTTTTTTTTTAAATTGCGGACTTTTGTCATCACCTTGGTAGTTTTTCTTCTTTTTTTCTCACTACTTTTTGGCCAAATTTCACCTCTGGCCTTCTTCAGGTGATTAACCGCAACCTCGGATAGGAATGCTGAGTCTTATAACTGTATCCCCAGTAATTACTGCCTTCTATAGTTTCCAAAAAAAAAAAAAAAAAAAAAATTAATTCTCAGTTCCATGGTAGTTTGAAATATCTGGGCATTTTGCCCTTGTTTTTATAAATAGTGGTTTGGTTTGGTCGGCTGTGTTTTATGGCATATGAAACCCTGCGTGTTATTTAATGCCAAATTGTAGATATATATATATATATATATATATATATATATATGAAAATGTATGAATGATTTATAAACGAATAGTCTGTAGGAAAGATTTTTAAATAAACCAGAGGCCATTAAATGGTTTCAAGTATTGCCATCTAACACTAATAATTCTATCTGACATTATTCATTTATTTCCACACAGGTAAATAGTTTCAAGTCTAGTAAATGATTAAACAGTTCTATTTGATCCATAGATGGGACCCTAACAGGTACAACCACACTGGGTCAGAGTGAACCTGGGAGTAATGACAATTTCCCAAAGCTCCAGGACTTGAACCTCTCTATCAGATGGTTTAGTGTCATATCCAGGACACTCATGGGGGGGAGGTCTTACTCCTCTGCAGAGATGTGGTTGGCGTATACTTTAGCCTCAGCTGACCGGGTTATATAAATGATGATGACACCTGTATCTCAAGACTTGTGGAAGTTTATTCCACTCCCAGCAGCAGGAGAGAGAAGAGAAGAGAAAAGGAGAGAGTGATAGAGGAGAGAGAGTCACAGAGAAGAGAGAGAGAGTGATAGAGAGATAAGAGAAGAGAATGAGATAAGAGAAGAGAAGGAGAGAGTGAGAGGAGAGAAGAAGGAGAGAGTGATAGAGAAATGAAAAGAAAAAGGAGAGAATGATAGAGAAGAGAAGGAGAGAGTGGACGAAAAGAGAAGGAGAGGAAGAAAAGAGGAGAGAGGGACACAGAGAGAAGAGAAGAAGGAGAGAGTGAAAAAAAAGAGAAGAAGGAGAGAGTGAAAAAAAGAGAAGAAGGAGAGAGTGATGATGATGATGATGATAAAGCAAGACAATGCCTCCAACTTTTCTGATACTTACACATCTTTTGGATTTCCAAGAGAGTTGGTGATTTGTCCAGTTTCATCTTGATGGATTCAATCAATTTAAGAGGACAGAACATATTAAAAGCAACAAAATTCAAATTGCCTAATCAACTGGATAACAGCACATTTCATAAAGTGGCCTTTATTATGCCAAAGGCCAGAATAATTAACATCCCCAAAAGAGACATTTCTTTAAAAATCAAACCATTTTCATGAGTGATTGGAAACTGTTTTACATGTGGTAAAATTCATATGTGTAGAGCATATAGTTTAGTTTCTTTGTTTAATGGTATATCAACTTTCATGGGCAATTTAATGTGTAACTGGGAGAGGGTTAAGGGAGTTAATACCTTTCTCAAGGGTTATTAACTGGGTTTTATGGCATATCAACCATTGTAGGTTATTTAATGCCAATTCCTCTTTATACATCTATATTAAATATATAGGATTTGGTTGGATTGTGTTTTATGGCATATCAACTATTGTAGGTTATTTAATGCCAAATCCTCTTTATACATCTATATTAGATATATAGGATTTGGTCTGATTTTTTTTATGGCATATCAACCATTTATGGGTTATTACATGCCAAATCCTCTTTGGTTTGGTTAGGTTTTATGGCATATCAATCATTGTAAGTTATTTAATGCCAAATACTGTTTATACATATATATGAAATATATAGGATTTGTAAACATTTTCTTGATAACATTTTTAAATGAGCCTGAGCTCATTTTTTTTTGGACACAGGTTTTATGTACTTCTATGTAAGAGTAATAATTAGACACTAGTTATTTGTAAAATAATCAGTTCTATTTCAAACAATTCAATTTAGCATAAGTCATTTGCGTGCACCTAGTTTAAATGTCAAACAGTTCTATTTGACCCATACATAGGACCCTTATCAGGTGCTAAGCCTAATTCTAGGTCAGAGTGGATCTGGGAGCAATGAGAATGAAAGGGTACTCTGCATTCCCCAAAGTTCCAGCATTACTGGAGCCTCACCATCATATTGTTTAGTGTCATATCTAAAGCGCTGGTTGAGGTGGGTGTCTTACCTCTCTCAAGAGATGCAGTCAGTGTATTCTACAGCCCTGCTCCCCAACCAACTGACTGGGCTTCCAAGGGTAATTAGTCCAAATGTAAATATAATAGCATGACTGAAGTACTTACACTTTGACATCAAAGTAAAGCAGGTTAGCCACCATGAAAATTCCTATCACAAAATTATACACAAATTAGAAATTGGGATTTTAAAGAAAACTAGCCCATTTGAGTAAATGTTAATCTGTTTGCAGATCGATAATTCTTTTTAATCCATGGAGAATGGAGGAATTGTTTTTAAAATAGAGGACATATTCAAACAAGATAATTAATCATGTATAAAAAAAACAAACAAAAGCTGAAAATTAATCAACAATTGTGTGTCACATAACACAATAGGATGAAAACAATAAAGCACTTAGTTTTAATTATGATATTTTCCTAAATAATCTTTACACAATCTTGTGGGGCCTCCTAGTGATGTTTCTACACATTAACATCAAACTGGTCAACAAGCAGCTAATAAGAAAATGCCTTACATTGAGCTACTAAAAAAAAAAGACTGACAAAAATGTCACTCTGCCAGCAAAAAGCATCATTTCAACTTACTTTTTAACATTTCTGTATTCTTTTCGTGCTCTCTCTTCAAAGTCTTGTACTTTGTATGCCCAGTCATTTTTCCAAGTTTCATCTCTCTCACCATTGGGAGATAAATTTTCTGGAAGAGTTTCTGGAAAGCTAGTCAGGGAAGGAAATGATGACCTTGGGAAGAAAAAAATAGAAAGAAATTTCTTTGAATTGCCATATCAATACACCATACAAAGTTACCATATAAAACTAATGAAATGCCTGATTCACTCAAACTAAAAACTCAGCTCCCTGCCCCACTTCTTTGAAAGGTGTGTCCTTACTCTTTTCCGAGGGATACAGTCAGTGTATTCTAAGCCCAGCAGAGAGGGCAAAGAACTAATGTTTAGTAAAACTTTATAATAAGTTAGACTAAATTGGTACTTAACCTTTTCAGGAAAAAGGACATTTCACATTTAAATATCAAGTGAAATCAAGTAATTTATATTCAAAATGTTCAGTCCTTTTTTCAGAGAATACTTCCCCTTGTTAATTTGATTAATTTTTGGTTCACTTACATAAAATGGAAGACTTCAATTTTTATGCATTACAAAGATAATTCCCAGGAGAAATTAATTCATTGCCTTTATAATATATAAAATATTTCCAGTACGAAATAATAAAAAAGTATAAAACCTCACAACTCAGAGTTTCATGTTGTTGATCCTCAGGCGGGCAATGTTTTATCTTGGTTTATTATAATCTTATTTTATACTTGAAATATATTGTAATATTGTTCTGTATTTTTATGTATAGAGCATTGTAAAGATCTTAGAAATTAAATAATGCTTTTAGAGATAAATTTTAATCATTATATATATATATATATATATATACACACACACACACCAAAACGTAGTTCTCGATATTCATAATTAGTGCTCAATATCAGTGATAGATCACACACACTCCATATATATATATCTTATATATAGAGAGAGGATAGTAGTAGATACAGAGTCAGTGGCACTTGGAGACTGTCAGTTTTTTGCCAATGCAATCATCTGATTATATTTAACCTGGTCTAATGATTACATAGGTGATACGCCAACAGTCCCCAAAATATAGTTGATTGTGTCTATGCTATCATATATAAGTACTAACATTTTCTCTTCGGAAATTTTCTACTTTTATTTGCTAATTTATAAAATACCATAATCAAACCGGAAAATTAAAAGCCTAAAAATATATACTCACCAGTCGGGTGTAGTTGGAAGTGGAGGATATTCTTGGGGTTCATGCTGTAAATGTTTTATTGAGACTTTCTGTCCGCTGTAAAGTAGAAAGAATTATCACAATATATAGAAATGTAGATTGATTGATTTTAACATCCTGTCAACAACTCAGATTATTTTATGCCGAGAGCACTTAGTTAATCGCATACATTTTTGCTCATTGTTATATGATATGACGTACTCGAATCTAATGAATATTTTTAAATAGATCTGTTTGATCTATTGATGGGACACAAACAGATACTACCATTTTGGGTCAAAGTGAACCTTGGAGTAATGGCAATGAAAGAGTACTCCACACTCACTTGAGCAGGAATCTCACTGTTTTTTAATACCATACTCAGGACCTCTTCCACCTATTTTCAAAGGATTTACTCTTACAATCCTAACAGAGTGGATATACATATATGTATATGTGTGTGTGTGTGTGAAAGAGAGAAAGATATGTGTATATGTATATGTGAGTGTGAGAGAGAGTGGATATGCACATATGTACGTGGTGCATTTAATAAGTTTCCAGACTTTTTGTACAGGCATTTAAAATTGTCGTAGACTCTTGAAAATTCAGTATGTTATTGCTATACATCTTATGAGATGACTGACAAATTTTTATGCTTTCAGGTTCAAATGAACAGCTACAGCAGCAATTGGAATATACCCTACTAAAGCTTGATTGTCACAGCTGGTGAATTTCAAAAATGCAATCTGGACGTCAGGATACTTTAGAAGAACGATATGCAATAAAATTCGATTTTAAACTTGGAAAAAATGCCACAGAAATGTACGGAATGCTTCAGACTGCTTTTCAACCATCTTGCATGAATCAAGCATCAGTTTTTGAGTGGCATAAGAGATTCAAGGAAGGCAGGGAGTCTGTGAAGGATGATGAGAGGTGTGGGAGGAGTAAGGAAGTCAATACACCAGAGTTGATTGGACAAAGGGGTAGGGTTAGGGTTACAGTTACTATGTTGAGGTTTTAAGGGAGTACAGGAAGAGATTCCGTCAGAAGAGGCCAGCACTCTTCAAATTGGGTCAGTGGCATTTCCACCAGGACAATGCACTAGTCCACAACTCCATCCTTGTCACAGACTATTTGACCAAGATGGGTATCAAGACAGTTCCTCAGCCTCCCTATAGTCAAGACCTTGCTCCCTGTGACTTTTGGTTATTCCCTAAGCTCAGAGGCTGTCGTTGTGAGACAATTGAGGAGATGAAAGAGGCTGTGACGAAGGTCATTGAGATGCTCACACAAGAGGACTTCCATGGGGCCTTCCAGAAGTTGTTGGAACAGTACAACAAGTGCATTGCAGCCGAAGGAGATTACTTCGAAGGGGACTGGAGTTTCATGCATATACTATCAATAAAAGTGCCCATACGAAAAAAGTCTGGAAACTTATTTAATGATCCTCGTATATGTGTGTGTGTGTGAGAGAGAGAGAGAGAGAGTGGATATGCATATATGTATATGTGTGAGAGAGAGAGAAAGCGGATATGTATATATGTATTTGTGTGTGTGAGAGAGAGAGAGAGGAAGAAAAACAAATGAATAAATGTTACAGATATAAGCAACTGAACATGAGTCACATGAAACTTTGTAATTTTTTGGGGGTTGGAAAGAGAGAAAGTTCTGCAATAAATTTTTACCCTCTGCAATAAATGACTAAGACCCTTCACAAAAATGAAATGAACAAATGATAAAGAAAGGAGAGAGCGTGCCTGCAATTGCATTAAAGTGAAATGATTCTTTTCTTCAACACAAAAAATCACTTTGTAAATAAAATCAATACTTACTGAGAGGTATGGTTATATTCTATAACATCTCTCCTTAAAGGACTCCGCAGAGGACTGCAGTTTTCGTTCATCTCTCTGGACCCTCCCCTGAAAAGAGAAATAAACAATGTATCAGCATTGGTGTGTGTATATAAGTTTAGTTTTACTAATAATTAGCCTAATTTTTAGATGAGTACAAATGAATCATCATGTATGTATTTTCCCCTGCAAGTATTAATTTTCATATCTCTTTAGTATTCTCAATACAGATGAGGATATATTACAAAAATAAGGTCCAGAATTTAAGTTATTTTCTACAGTTTTCTTTGGTGAGGCTAATCTTTGATATATCAGTGAAAACTATATTAACAACAATAAAACCAAAAAAGAAATCAATACTTGTCAAAATTACTTTGACAGATTATATTTAAGTTGTAACATTTTGAATTTTATGTACATTATTTGAAAATAATTTAACAGAAAATTTATCACCAAATCATAATAAAATAGGCTTAGTTTTAATTTGAGTTGCTTCAAATAATTTTAAATACAGATTATGAAATCTTAAAATCAGGTTGAAGACAAGTTTTTTAAAAAAGTTTTTGTAAGAGAGATCAACATTGAAAACTATTCTAATAATAAATAAAAACTAATGCCTGTCAAAATAACTTTTAGTGATAATATAAGTTTTCAAACTTGTTTGATATTTTTTATTAATCAGCTAAATAAAGAAATATCATCTTACAAGTTTTCATGATACTTTGTTTTTCTTCTACTTTGTTTAAAGGCATATCAATCTTCATGAATTATTCAATGCCAAGTAAAAGAACAGCAGTGACTATTTAAGAGGGAGGGGGGGAAGGAGGGGTTTATACCTTAGTCAAGTGTATTAGTGAGAATGTGAATAACTTGTAGTCAAGACCTTTATCACCCTGCCATTTTGTTTTTAATGTTCTCGAAGTTTGCAATTTTTATTTCTTTCTATGATATAAGATTAACCAATGTTCAAGAATTGAATTTTTCTTGTCTTTTGAACTGTAGCATCTTAAGTTGACGAGCCATCTCAGCCACCTAAACAGATTCATTTGAGATTGGGAATTTTTAAGTTTCGTCATTTTTGATACATGGAAAATTATTGCCAGTTCTTCTTATTTATTATTATGATGTAGTTGTGATGGAACCATGTACGCACATTTCATTTTAAAAAAGAAATAGATAAATAATTTTCAAGGCCGTAAAAGCAATGTCTTTTTATATTAACTACTCTAGTAAAAACCTGCGAAAATTGACAAAAAGATCATTTTAAAAACTTATACCACGCATAAGTAGTAGTTACTGTTTTTTTTTTAATACAATTTTAATAATTGAAAAACATCGGCCCAAAAAATGTGTTTACTTTATAAAATAATATTTTTTCATCTTATATAAAACGGAAAAATAAATGTACATCTATTTAAATGGAATTGGATAACCACAAAATTGAATGCCATGTGATTAACATTGAACAGTTGTAAAGTTCACAGGCAAATTTATTAAAGATGGATGCTTTAAAACACAGTAAAAGTTAAAATGTCATTAAATATACTTTACTGTGAGGTAAGAACTGTACTTAAACAGCCAGAATTGAAAAAAATGTATTATTCAAAAATCAAAACACGTTTAAGTTGCTATTAAGAGAAGCTGATCAAATGTTAACTGCGCATGCACGGTGATTTGTGAGCATCCTCACCCCACCTGCAATGAAGTTTCCTAAAAATTTCCACAAGTACAGTGGGGAAATTAAGTATTTCATCCCCAGCTGATTTTCTGAGTTTGTCACCTTATTAAAATTTAATTTTTAGTGTTGGTCTGTCTTGAAAGTGAAACATAAATCACATTGTCATAAGTTTTGGATTTCATTGAAAAAAAAAAAAGAAAAGAAAAAAAAAAAAGGATTTTACTCCATAGCAAAATATAACTCAGTACTTAGTGAAGAAACCCTTGTTGGCAACCACAGCAGCCAAACGTTTCCGGAAGTTGGTTACCAAGTTTTTACAGATCCGAGTGGGGTGGTGGTTGGCTCACTCCTCTCAACAAATCCTTAAGGTTTGTAGGTTGTCGTTGGGCAACTGAAATCTTCAGCTCCCTCCACAAGTTCTCGAGAGGATTAAGGTCAGGAGAATGACTAGGCCACTCCATTATCTTTATGTGCTTCTTCTTGTTGCCTTAGCCAGACGTTTTGGGTCATTGTCATGCTAGAACACCCATCCACGACTCATCTTCAGTGTTTTGGCTGAGGCAAGGAGGTTTTCACTCAAGATTTCTCTGTACTTGACCCCATCCATCTTTCCCTTGACCCAGTGTAGTCATTCTGTACCCTTAGCAAAGAAACAGCCCCAAAGCATATATGTTTCCACCACCATGCTTAATGATTGGGATGGTGTTCTTTCACTTTCAAGATCGACCTACCCTGAAAATGATAGACCGTTCCTATTTTTGTAACGTGGCAAACTCAGAAAATCAGCCAGGATAAAATATTTATTTTCTCCACTGTAAATAGATCATTTCATTGATATTATAAGCTTCTATGTTTTATTTAAGAAAAAATATTACTGAGAATTCCATAAATTTCATCATTTTTTTCATATGTTAATAATCAGTAGAAAATTTGTATCATGAAAAAAATACATTTTAAAGTAGATTCTTTTGATACAGAAAAATATGAGTCAAAAATTTTCATGTCAATCACAAAAAAAAGCAAATATTGATGAACTAATCAAAATTTTCAATTTTATTCATGACTTAGCCGTTTGGGATATGTAAGTAAACTATTTCAAAGTTTAGTCAGAATTTTTACACACATCATCATCATCATGTTGTGCTGCTAGCATGGATTTCCCTGACCCTCTCTCGACACCTGTCTCTATCATCCATCGCTCCCGGCAGGTCCTCCAGGCTACATCCTGTATGGGCACAGAGCTGTTGTAGATAGGTCCTAGCTGGTCGTCTAACCTTTGCTCGTCCATATGAAATCCCATTGAAAAGTGAATGAAACTGCCAAAATTTGACAAGAATGAAACAAATTTTAGACTTACCTTAATATTCATGTGGTAAAACTAAGTTTGGAAAAGGTGTGTCAACATAATTATAATGTCTATATCTGTTGTGGGCAAACTATCAGTCACATATGACCCCCAGTGCTTTCTGAATAGCCAGCCTAAGACTTCAATTATATACATATATATATAACAGAGAGAAAGGTTTCCTTCTTCTTCAGGCAAATGTATACTCATATAATTTTCAGTAGAGAAATTGTTGAAGTACCTTCAATATAAAATTTGAATTTTTTTTTTTAGTAGTGTAACCTGCCTCATGTGGCCTGCTTCTCAAAAAAGGTAGTCCATACTTTTGGTTGATACAATATATTGTTTCAAAGAATGTCTATACTAATTTATCTTATATCTAAGACAATTTCAATATTAATACAACAAATAAAGTTAAAGAAACCAACCTTTTGTCAACCATTCGTATTCAATTTTAAGTAATTTGTCTTTTTATTTGAGTCAATACCGGTTAAGATGGAAACTTAACAACTTTAAAAGAACCCTTAGACACATGGTAGAAAAAGTTAGAGAAGCAGTAAAGAAAACCCTGTGGGTTCAATTCTTACCAGGTGCCACACACTTTTGGCAATGCTTTACATTAAGCTAAGTACTTTAATAAAAATACAAAAAGCAACTTCAGTAGAGCTAAATCAAGAAAGATTAATAAAAACAATTTCTTTTTCTTAGGGACAAAATCTTCAGAAATTTATAACAATTTTTTAAAATCCATATAGAATGAGTGAATTATTTTCAGAAAATTTTTTAAATAAAGGACATGTTCAAACAAGATAATTAATCATGTATAAAAAAAACAAACAAAAGCTGAAAATTAATCAACAATTGTGTGTCACATAGCACAATAGGATGGAAACAATAAAGCACTTAGTTTTAATTATGATATTTTCCTAAATAATCTTTACACAATCTTGTGGGGCCTCCTAGTGATGTTTCTACACATTAACATCAAACTGGTCAACAAGCAGCTAATAAGAAAATGCCTTACATTGAGCTACTAAAAAAAAAGACTGACAAAAATGTCACTCTGCCAGCAAAAAGCATCATTTCAACTTACTTTTTAACATTTCTGTATTCTTTTCGTGCTCTCTCTTCAAAGTCTTGTACTTTGTATGCCCAGTCATTTTTCCAAGTTTCATCTCTCTCACCATTGGGAGATAAATTTTCTGGAAGAGTTTCTGGAAAGCTAGTCAGGGAAGGAAATGATGACCTTGGGAAGAAAAAAATAGAAAGAAATTTCTTTGAATTGCCATATCAATACACCATACAAAGTTACCATATAAAACTAATGAAATGCCTGATTCACTCAAACTAAAAACTCAGCTCCCTGCCCCACTTCTTTGAAAGGTGTGTCCTTACTCTTTTCCGAGGGATACAGTCAGTGTATTCTAAGCCCAGCAGAGAGGGCAAAGAACTAATGTTTAGTAAAACTTTATAATAAGTTAGACTAAATTGGTACTTAACCTTTTCAGGAAAAAGGACATTTCACATTTAAATATCAAGTGAAATCAAGTAATTTATATTCAAAATGTTCAGTCCTTTTTTCAGAGAATACTTCCCCTTGTTAATTTGATTAATTTTTGGTTCACTTACATAAAATGGAAGACTTCAATTTTTATGCATTACAAAGATAATTCCCAGGAGAAATTAATTCATTGCCTTTATAATATATAAAATATTTCCAGTACGAAATAATAAAAAAGTATAAAAACTCCCAACTCAGAGTTTCATGTTGTTGATCCTCAGGCGGGCAATGTTTTATCTTGGTTTATTATAATTTTATTTTATACTTGAAATATATTGCAATATTGTTCTGTATTTTTATGCATCATCATCATCATGTTGTGCTGCTAGCACAGATTTTCCTTACCCTCTCTTGCCACCCATCTCTATCGTCCATCACTCCTGGCAGATCTTCCAAGCTATATCCTGTTTTGGCACAGAGCTGTTGCATATAGGTTCTAGCTGATCATCCAACCTTTGCATGCGCATGTGAAGGGGTCCACAGGAGTATATCACTTATGAGTTTGTTCTTACTTCTCCAGCAGTGTTCTGCATGTCTGGTTCATCTAATTTAGATAGTTTTCCTGATGGGTGATAGGTGGCCATACAGCTACTGTTTTATGGGGTGTTGCCTCCAGGACATGTTCAGTACAGCTAGTAACATTCATGTGTAATTGCAGTCAAGCTTTTTCTCCATATGTTTAGTTCGTGTCCAAGTGGTGCATCCATAAAGAAGTATTGACACAACTGCTACTTGAAAAAAACTGCACTTTATTCTATCAGTCAGGTCTGACTTCCATATGACTCATAAGCCTATCAATAGCCGTCCATACCTTTGCTAGTCATATGTTGATGTCATTCTTGGTTGATGAGACACTGCTTCCAAAGTAGTATCAGAGGACCACCCTTTAGTGTGGAGATGTTGCCTCTTTGATTAAAGCACATGTATTCTGTTTTGTCCGTGTAGACATAGAGGCCTATGCTACCTGCTGCTCGTTCCAGACTATGTAGCAGGGATTCGTCTTGAGCAGGTGAATTTGCTAGAAGCGCTATGTCATTGGCTTAGTCCGCATCTGTAATAGTTTGTGCAGAGTATCTTCTGCTTCCTTCCTTTGCCTGCTTGAAACTGTTTTCTTTTATTAAATCTATAGACATTCTAAGCACATAGTCTAGGCAGATAATAAACAGGTATGGGGCTAATGTAACTCCTTGCAGTACACCTGCTACAATGTCGAAGTAGTCTGTGTCTCTATCCGGAGAGCAGACTTTCACTTTCGTGTTTTTATATAGCATCATTATGGTTACAACAGTTTCTTTGGGTAAGCTGTAGGCAAGAAGTATTTGCTCCGTTTTCCCTCTGTGTATGGAGTCAAAGGCCTTGGAGAAGTCGACAAATAATAGTGTTGCCTCAAGGTTTTTTGCATGTACACCTAAAATTTGATGGATAGTCAAAATTTGTGATGTCGTGGATTGATTTCTTTGAAAGCCATTTTGGTTCTTCTTAAGTATTTCCTCAATTTTAGGTTGTATATGGTTGTGCAGTAGAGCATTGTAGATCTTGGCTGCTATGAATGTAAAGGTTATACCACAGTAGTTCTTGGCTATTCCAAGGTCACCCTTCTTAGGGAAAGGGAGGATGTATCCCTTTGTCCATCTGTCTATTATATTCTGGTTATATATGGTGTTACAGTATCGGAGCAGTATGATGTTGAATTCCCTTGTCTTCCATACTTCTGGGGGTATTTCATCAAGCCCTGCTGTTTTCCTATTTTTAATTTTTCTTAGTACTGAGTCGAGTTCTTCTAGCGTAAACTGTTGTAGTTTGATGTCTAGTTGATTACTAATAATTTTTGTGATTGATTCATCTGTAACTTTCAGAGGTTTTCCGAGTAAATTCTCGAAATGTTGTTTCCACAGGTGTATTCGTTCTTCTTGGCTGGCAACTTTCAGTTTAGCTCTAAATTTAGCTCTTTATTTACTTGGTATGCATTCTGCTGCCGCATCTGACAGATTTGTCATTTGGAGTGGGTGTTTCTGATATCTCCCGAAGTGCATTGAATTTGTTTCTTAGTGTTAACATATTTATCTCTAATATCCCTGTTGTTAAGCGGGGACCAGTCATAGTGTATGGTTGTGGTTATTCGGGCTGCATTCCTTTGTAGGCTCAATCGTATCTTTGCCGTGACAATTCGGTGATCAGAGGACACACCCTTGAAATTCAATGCGCAATTATTCCATTTTTTATTCATGAGGATATAGTCTATCTGTGCTTTAGCGTTATTTGCATAGGTGTAGGTTTGTAGTTTTCCCTTTCTTTTCTGAAATCTAGTATTAAGGCATGTTAATCTATTTTCTAGTGTGAAATCTGTTAGATGTTCCCCATTTGTTTGACGAGTTGTCTAAGCTGAATTTTGTTCGTAGCATCCCAAAACACAATGTTCTCATCATTAGAGGAGACATGAATACCCAAATAGGGAAAAATACAAACAACAAACAATTTTTATGCATAGAGCACTGTAAAGATCTTAGAAATTAAATAACGCTTTTAGAGTTAAATTCTAATCATTATATATAAAAACACAAGAAGAGAGAGAGAGAATAGTGTAGACACAGAGTCAATGGCACTTGGAGACAGTCAGTTTTTTGCCTATGCAATCATCTGACCATATTTAACCTGGTCTGATAATTGCGTAGGTGATAAACCAACAGTCCCCAAAATATTGTTGACTGTGTTTATTCTATCAACATTTTCTCCACGGAAATTTCTTACTTTTATTCGTTAATTTATATTAGCAAAACTGTATCAATTACCACAAATAACCATAATCAAACCGGATAGTTTAAAGTCTAAAAAATCTATACTCACCAGTCGGGCGAAGCTGGGAGAGGAGGATATTCTTGGGGTTTATACTGCAAATGTTCTATCGAGACTTCCTGTCCGCTGTAAAGTAGAAAGAATTATATTAAACAAAGATGGAATCTGGGTTTGAATTTATCAAAATAAGCAGAACATGTAAACTGAAAAGTCAGTTGGTGAATAAAGGGAATGGAAATTTATTAAACTATTATTTATTATTAATGGCTGATGGTAACTCGAGAGAGATGTAAATTGATTTTAACAGCATATCAACACATCTGGTGTTAGCTCATACCGAGACCCGAGTTAATTGTGTAAATATTTTGCACGTGATATCATGTATGCCTTTCAAATAAAATAATTTTTAAACAGGTCCATTTGATCAATCGATAGATCCTAATCAGCTACTACTCCTCAGGGTCAAAGTTGATCTAGGGGTAAAATGGCAATAAAAAGAGTACTCCATATTCTTCCAAGCAAGAGCCTGATCATTGGATGCTCTTTAGTGCCATACCCAGGAAACACTGCCTTTCATTTTTTTTCAGAGGGTTTCCTCTTACACTTTTGACAGAGTGGAGATATATATATATGTATGTGTGTGTGAGAAAGAGGGACTGATAGAGAAAAAGAAAAAAAAACGGAATTTTATTGATTATATATATATCAGTTGTGAAACTGTAATTTTTTTTTATAAAGAGAGAAAGTCTTGCAATTAATTTTTAGTCCCCACAATAATCAAGCAAAATCTGAAATGAAAGAGAGAAAAGACAGTATGAAAAATTAGATTGATGTGTTTTGCTAAATGAGAGATCATATTTGGAATGAATTTATTTCACAAACATGGTTTGGTTTCTTTCTTTAATGGCATATCAATCTTTGTGGGTTATTTAATGCCAAAGCTGTCTTTGTAGAAGGACAGTAGTGGTACAATTTAGCCCATAGCTGGAGGGAGATAAGGGCATTTATGTTTATATTTTTCCCAAGGGTATTAGTTTAAAAAGTAACATAACATGACTGGAATTCAAGCTTATTTACTATGGTCCCAGTTCAGCACATCATAGGGACTACAATTGCATCTATAGGGTTGAAGTTAAGGCGTTTAGGCTTCGTTGAGATCAACTGTTTTATATGTTAATACATGAATAGGAAAAGAGAATAAGAAAAGGCAAACATTAAGAGGAACAAATTTTTATAAATACACAATAGAAAGTTTATGAAAAATAAGAGAAAGAATTTTTTGTATTAATATTTTCAAACTGCAGGAGTCCTTTAAAAGGTGTTATATTTTTCTCTAGATTTACAAAGAGAAATATAACATATTTCAGAGTAAAGTTTCTTTCCCATCAAAAGTCATTTATTCCTTTGTAGGTGAGTGAGTGTTTAGAAAGCTAAAAGAGTTTTGAGAAATCAATTATAAAATTATGAAAGAATTTTAAAGGACTATAGAAGATAAAATATGATTTATTATTTGTAAGTCAGTTGAGGTGATAACAGCGGGTGTCAATGTCATATAAGGTGAAAAGTATGTGTAGCAGAAAGAAACTTGTATTTTTTGTTTGGCGCATAATTTAATTTGACCATTAGGATCGCCGAACATTTTCACCCAATCGAAAACTCTCTCTCCCTCAGAAATCCTCAATGGGAACAGACGTCTTATCGTCTGCTCCTGAATAGCAGTAGCAGCATCATACACTATGAGGAGAGCCATCTAGTTTATGGACCCCTTGGGTCTATTCTTCTGGACCAAGGGATCCTAGTTAAAAACAAATTAGATGATACACACTAACAACTTCCTACCTTCTTTCCTTCCTATGAGACCTCGCAGCATACCAGTATAAACCCCTTTACTTCATGCTGCCATTAAAACCTTCATTTAAAACCTAATGACATCTTCGTTCTTCTCCACCACCTTTATTTTCCATCAACATTTAGCGAGGGGATAACAACCAATGTAATACCAATGCTACCAACGAAATACCAATGCAACCAATGTAATACCAACACAACCAACATAATACCAATGCAACCAATGTAATACCAACATAACCAACGCAAAACCAACTCAAACCTAAAAACCCAATAATAATAATAACATCCCCCATTGCTATATATGCAATATTGAATATTGGGTCTTGCTCATCCAGTGGTCTTCAGTGCTCGGATTTGAATTGAAAAAATTACTTCCTTTTTAATTATCAAAGTGGATCAGCTGAAAAGACTTAACATTTAGGTGTGGACACTTTTCATCAGGCAGGAACATTTCTGATTGGTTAAAAACAACCCTATTTTGCATTTGTCTACTTTTCATCAGGCAGGAACATTTCTGATTGGTTAAAAACAACCCTATTTTGCATTTGTCTACTTTTCATCAGGCAGGAACATTTCTGATTGGTTAAAAACAACCCTATTTTGCATTTGTCAATTTTTCGGGAAGATTGTGCTGAGAGAACGTCTATCAAATACTACTATGCATCAAAGTAAATAAAAGATTTTTTTCCTTCAACACAAAGAATCCCTTTGCAAATAAAATCAATACTTACTGAGAGGTATGGTTATATTCTATAACATCTCTCCTCAAAGGACTCCGCAGAGGACTGCAGTTTTCGTTCATCTCTCTGGACCCGCCCCTGAAAAGAGAAATAAACAGTGTATCAGCATGGCTATCTATATGTAAGTTTAGTTTTACTAATAATAAGCCTAATTTTCAGATTAGAAAAAAAAAAACAAATCATCATGAATGTATATTCACCTGCATGTATCAATTATTAACCTAGTGGGTAGAGTGTTCACCAATGGTCCGGGAGACCTGGGTTTAATCCCAGGTCGCGTCATACAAAAGACTTTTAAAATGGTACTTGATGCTGCCTTACTTAACACTCACCAATTTAAGGTATGTATCAAGGGTAAAGTGGAGCAATCCAGGGAAAGGAGTAGCCCCCTCCTCTACACCTCAGTGTAGTAGCTATTGAAAAGGGAGCCTTCTGGTCACCCTCGACTATGGTTGCCAACTTTATTTAGTATTCTAAATACAGATTAGGAAATATTTCAAAAATCAAATTTTAGACTAAAGTTATTTTCAACAGTTTTCTTTAGTGAGGCCAATATTTGATATATAACGAAGAATGTAATTAAGTTACCTCCTTGTTATACTAGAAGGAGAAATATATGAGTCGAACAAAGATACTGAAAGTTAATTTAGAAGTTTAATAAAGGCTTGAGTTGAAAGGTAGCCTTTGTGCTAGTCGTCATAGTGGAAAAAAAACAGTTAAAAAGTGATGAGCAGGCATTTGGCGTTCAGCCAGTAGTTCTAAGTCCCATAGATTTTGGAGTGAGGAATAAATGTCTTCAAAATGGATAAGCAGAATAGAGATGGAATAAGGCAGTTAGGTGTCTGTGCGGGATTTGCATCGCTACAGTCATAGCAAAGGGTTTGTTACTGAATAAGGACAGGAATAAAGTAGTCAGCCATAAGCATAGTCCTATAGCAGTGGGAGAGCGGAATTACGCATCGCTGTAGACATAGCAAAAGTTAGAGGTGACATAAAAGTGTTCCTGTAAGTGGTGGAATAAATACATCTAATTTATATCCAATTCAGAACCTTTGATTAAGGAGGGTAGACTCAAGGGTTCATAAATTAGATGGCTTTCCTCATGGTGTAATGGTTCTGCTGCTATGAAGAGAGAGGACAGAAAGTACATCTATCCTGCTTGAAAGAGTCTGAGAAAGAGAGAGTTTAGCGGGCTTTCACCATTTTTATGTTACCTGAGAAAAATGGTCTGGGCAGAATAGGATGTCATCCTCATTGGGTGAAAATATGTGACGACCATAACAGTCAAATTAATTTATGCACCAAACAAAAATACAAAGTTCTTTCTGCTACAGATATATCAGTGAAAACTATTTAAACAAAAACAATAAAAAACCCAATACCTGTCAAAATCACTTTCAGAGATTATATATAAGTTTTCACCAACATTGTAGATTTATTTACATTATTATAAGATAATTTAATAGAAAATGTATCTTGTTCCTAATCATATCAAATACAGATTATGAAATCTCAAAATCAGGTCGAGGACAAGTTATTTTCAACTTTATTTTGTTGCTGGTCAATGTTCAGAACATTGCACTGAAAACTATTCTAATAATAATAATAATAAATCAATGCCCATCAAAAGTTTTCATCAAATTTGTAGATTTTGTAAGCATTATTTTAAGGTTTATAAGATAATTTAACAGAATATTTATCAACATTAGAACTTGTTTGATATTGTTATTAATCAGCTAAATAAAGAAATATCATCCGACAAGTTTTCATGATGCTTTGTTTTTCTTCTACTTTATTGTTTAATGGCATATCAACCTTCATGGATTATTCAATGCTAAGTAGAACAGCAGTAACCAGGCCATTGGCCTAATGAGTAAAATGTCTGCCGAGTCCTGGAGACCGGAGTTCAATCCCAGGTCGAGTTATACCAAAGACTAAAATAAAATGGTACTTGATGCCGCCTTGCTTAACACTCAGCATTATAAGGTAAGGATCAAGGGTAAAATGGAGCAATCCACGGAAAGCAGTAGCGCCCTCCCCTACACCTCGGTGTAGTAGCTATTGAAAAGGGAGCCTGCAGGACACCCTCAACTAAGGTCGCCAATTTAGAACAGTAGTGACAAACTGAGAGAGTGTGTGAGAGAAAGAGAGAGAGGGGGGGTTCATACCTTTGTCAAGGGTATTAATGAGAATGTGATCGAAATAGAGCAACTTGTAGTCAAGTCCTTTAGCCCCACCCAACCCCGTTTTGTTTGTAATGTTCTTGAAGTTTGCAATTTTTATTTCTTTCTATGATATAAGATTAACCAATGTTCAAGAATTGAATTTTTCTTGTCTTTTGAATTGTAGCATCTTAAGTTGACGAGCCATCTCAGCCACTTAAACAGATTCATTTGAGATTGGGAATTTTTAAGTTTCGTCATTTTTGATACATGGAAAATTATTGCCAGTTTTTCTTATTTATTATTATGATGTAGTTGTGATGGAAACATGTACGCACATTTCATTTTAAAAAAGAAATAGATAAATAATTTTCAAGGCCGTAAAAGCAATGTCTTTTTATATTAACTACTCTAGTAAAAACCTGCGAAAATTGACAAAAAAATCATTTCAAAAACTTATATCCCGCATAGGCAATAGCTTTGTTTTTTGTTTTGTTTTTAATAGGGCAGACTTCACTTCTTAATTAAAAAAAATAAGGAAAAACATTTATGCATATACAAATGTTGAAAAATATCAGCCCCCAAAATGTGTTGTTTACTTTATGAAATAATATTTTTTCATCTTATATAAAATGGGAAAATAAATGTACATTTATTTAAACTGAATTGGACAACCACAAAATTGAATGCCATGTGATAAACATCGAACAGCTGTAAATTTCACGGGCAAATTTATTGAAGATGGATGCTTTAAAACACAGTAAGAATTTAAAAAAAAGAGTTAAAATGTTATCAAATATACCTTATTGTGAGGTAGAAATTGTAATCGAACAGCAAGAATTGGGGGGGAAAAAAAGTATTATTCAAAAATCAAAACGTGTAAGTCGCCATTAATAGAAACAGATTTAATGCGCATGCGCAGTGATAAGTGAATAAATTCCCCCCTCAATAAAGTTCCATTAAAGTTTCCATGAATAAACAGATCATTGATATTAGTTTCTTGTTTTTAGTCAAGAAAAAATATTACCGGCAGTTCCATAAATTTATTAGTAGTTTTTTTTTCCACGTTAACAAACATTAGAAATTTGTATCAAGAAAAATACATTTTCAGGTTTAAGTAGTTTGTATTAATCTGCAGCTGTTCACGTTCGCCAGGAGAAATGTTTTTGTAAATTTCATTCTTTTCTTTTTACTTTTCGAGGGAGTTCCTTTAAAAAATTTATTTCAAAGTTGGACTATTACAGGCCCTTTGTGGCTATAAAAAAACAGGTTGCCTGGGACAGTCAGTCCCTTTTTGCTTTTTATTATTTTAAATTTTTTTTTAATTAAAAATCAAAACAGTCTTACTGGTTCAAAAAGTCCTTTAAAAAAAAGAAGTCTTCACGACAGAAGAATCTTCAGTTGAACAGTAGCGGCAGCAATTATAATTAAAAAAAAATGTATTGAGACAGATTTCAGAAATTTGTTTCTAAGAAAGTTCCTTTATGAAGAATCTTCAAGTGAAGAACTTCTTCCAGCCTCGTGTTCAGCACCCATCATTTTTGTGTTCTCGGCATAGCAATTCCACGGTAGAAAACTTGAAAGAATTGCCTCCGTTCAGCAATTACAAATATCTCCTTTCGAATAGGAGACTCAGCAACTGAATTTGAAACTCCCTCAGGTCAGCAATCAAAAATATTTCCTTTCCACCAGAAGCTTCAGCAATTGATAAATGATACCTGATAGAACTCTATCAGGCTCTCAGTCAGCCATTAGAAATTTTTCTTTCAGAGGAAAATTTCTTCACACCGCATGGTTCTCGGCTCCTTTTTGAGTAGTCCGCTCCCTCCAATATCTTCTAAAAAAAAAAAAAAAAAAAAGGACCGAGTTTCCTATTTCTCGCTTCAACGTCAAAAACAGTGTTAGCTAATCCGCTTCCTTCAGTGAAGGCGAAAAAAGTCCCGTCAACACAAACCTCCACCATTCAAAAATAATTTCGGCATTTTTCCTTTTTTTTTTATTTTTTTGCCTCGAGCTTCCTTTTGGCTCAGTCGGCTCTTTTGTCGGAAATTGACCCTCTTGCGACCATAACCTGCGTTTGTAATAAAATGGGGAGTGGAAAAAAATGGATGAAAACACAAATGGTCTTGTTCGGTTACAACACGAAAAAGTTTATTTACAGCAAAGTTGCATATATTTTCCCATGTGCGTGCGTCACAATATGTAAAAAAACCCTAGGTGCCTCGTAACAAAATAGAATAACACAAAACAGTTGCTACAGGATGGGTTTCCACAAACAAAATTAACCCACGAAAATATTAGTGCAACAGAGAAAGAAAGACAGAAATACGCTTACTTAAACAGGGTTTTTACAAACAAAATTAACCCTCGGGAATTTGTACAAAGCAAAATAAGCAGCCCACTTGCAGAGTCCACTGTAGTTCTTGAAAAGACTTCAAGACTTTGTTCTGTTTTTTTTCTCTCCAAAAATTGAATTTCTTTTTCTTTTGGTAGTCTACAATTGTTATCTACAGAAATTCCTTCTGATTTACTTATACATTCCAAACAAAGTCACAAACAAAAACAATAAATAAACAAACAAATAAAACACCACAAACATACATTTCAAAGCCGGATGTTGTCTTGATGGTGGCCAAAACCAAAATTAATAAAACACGTCGCTGCGCACGTCGGCTCCGCGCATCAATCCGGTTGAAATGTAACTTTATATTTACTATTTAAAAGATACTTTTCTTTTTTTTACTCAATCAGCAAGTTCCCTCATCAAAGTTTTTGTAGCCCATTCGACCCAAACGCGATTATAAAATGGTCAACGAAAGTTCAAAAAGTCAGTCGGCTTCGAGACCTCAAGAGAAGAACATCGACCGCGACGCCTGCAGCATTCAATATCACACAAACTCATCTGAAATTTCTAACTACGGCCCTTTTGACGGAAGCCGCATGACCCGAGAATCACCAACCCACCTACATTACACTTTTACAACGCCAATGTTTCTCCTTCCCTGTCAGCATAAACTTTGGTTGATCGCGTAAGTCTGTGATTCACCCCTTCCAACACAAATATTGGAACGTTTTACTTCTCGATTTTCACTTCCATTCAACACACATCAACTTTCCAAAATTTAACTCGTTCTTATCAATATAACTACGAACATTTTCTTCTCAATTTCACAGACATTCATATATTCACCAACACAATTATTTGAACCTTTTCTTTCTTGTTTGTTAATATAATTGTTAAATTTTTCACTTGTCTTCTTGTTTAATTTGTAACTCTGTGTTTTGTCCTTTTCTTGCAACCATACGTTTATTTATAACACAATGCAGGTAGTAATGCCTTCTTTTCTTTATTTTTGTTACAATCTCGGTCGGAGGACGAGTGTAAAGCGCTGCTTGTTTGAAATACTCCTTCTTCTAGACTCCTGTCGCGTTCTGTTCAAAAACGTAAACAAACCAAACCAGCTCCAGTATTGCAGCATCTAGTGCACGAATGACTCACTGCACGGATTAGCGTCAACACTTGAGACCACATCGACCCCCCCCCCCGTTAAAACAAAGTACTGCAAAACCGGGACATCGATCATCCATCGGTCTCTTCCAACAACGACTATTCCATCAGTTGTCTCTTCCAACAACGTCGACCACCAGATGTCTCTACTATTGACGATCACCAGCAATCTCTATCAACAACGACTATTCCACCAGTTGTCTCTACCAACATCGACGACCACCAGATGTCTCTACCTTCGGTGACTATTTTACCAGTTGTCTCTACTATTTCCATTCTCTATAAGACCATAATTCTGTAACCTGCAACAAAATAAATCGTCATTTGTTATTACTGTTAAAAAAATAATTTACGGGGTCGACGTTCTTATTGGCCCCGCAACACTTCGCTAAAGCACATAATTTCTGCCAGGCATATGTCGCATATGCCGGGATTAAGGCTAATACGCGAATTCAACATTTTGAAGTTGAACCACAAAGCCCCAAAGACAGCCAAATTCAGTTCCAGCTACATTAGGCACGTGCGCTCTCCCCTGCCGTGAAGTAAAAAAGGAAATTCAACTTTTCGAAGTTGAATTATAACGTCCTGAGCCTTCATAGCAAGCAACCACTCTCGGTGGTTGTTAAGAAGTAGAAAAACGAATTCAACTTTTTGAAGTTGAAATTCAAAGTTCTAATGTCTGTCAATTTTATTTAGAGCCTGTAATTGGCACGATTGCTCTCTATCATACCGAGAATCCAAAAGAGAATTCAACTTTTCAAAGTTGAATTATAACATCCAGAGCATATACTTCAGGTCCATTTTTGCTGTTGCCGAAGTCAAACGGTAGAGCTTTCAGGGTAGAAACTACTTTCTCCCAGGCATATGGCGCATATGCTGGGAAGTAAAGGTGAATTCAACTTTTCGAAGTTGATTCATAACGTCCAGAAAGTCCACTTCAGTGCTGGACCCCTCATAGCAGCAACCGATCGCTATCATTGATGAGAAGTAAAAGAGGAAGCAGAAGGTCTTTTTCCCACGTGGTCAACCCGCATACAGAGTCAGCTACCGGACCTTTTCCTTCTGCGTATTTTCGTACCAAATACGAAGCAAGGGTTTTAAGCCAGAGATTAAAAGGGCATTCAACCCAAAGAAAGGATGCGAACAAAATAATAATAATAATAATGAAAGGGACACGCAATGTACCATCCTGAAAAGCGATAAATTTCCAATATTTTAGCTTTTTGCCTTTCACGTCTTCTAGTAGACAGTTTGGTCTTAGTTGGGGGCAGTCTAGAACGAGCCTATTGGCCAATTTTCCAGACAGTTCAACAACCATTCAGCTGACACCAGTAAGTCGTGCCGGGTCGCTATTCTTGATTTTCTACCGGTTAAACTACTTCGGCCCAAAGAAATGGAATTAAAAGTTGTGGAGAAACCAAGTGAGGGTATTCTCTATGCAGAAAGAAATGAATGGTTTCGTACAACCCGCTTATTTAGAGAGAGTAAGTTTTGATCGACATTTTGAAGCAGACGGTAAATGGAAGAAAAGCTATGCGAAATTTGAATTTCAGCGAGGACCAGCATATGGAATTGTCAAAACAAGCAACAAAGAAAAGGAAATATTCTACTCAAGATACAGGGTGTTTCTCCTGGCTGATTAGTAGACTTTCAGTTGAAAGAAGCGGCCCAGAAAAGAGAAGGAAAAAGGACTTTAAATTCAAATACCTAGTGAGGGTATTTTGCTCATAAACTGCTTTTATAATGTTGCGGTCCAACATCGAGTAAGTCTTTGTCTATTTCAACACGTCTTTTATTTTAATTTGTTACACTTATTTGTATTTTCTATGCAAGATTTTTGACCCGGCTCGATGTCCTTGCGTCAGCTGAAGGGTCATCTATGCTGCCTGGCAAACTGGCCAGCAGGCACGTTCTAGACTTCTCCCAGACTAAGACCAAACTGCCAGCTAGAAAAGGTGAAAGGCAAAAGGAGACTGACAGCTAAAAGTGACACGCTTTTATAACCGCAAGAGGCTAGTAACAATCCAACTTTGAAATAAGCCAATGGCATTCGAGCAGTTATTAACTGCTGAACTTACAAATTCCAAAAACTTTTTTTCGTCTAACATTTTTTATATCTTAAAGATATAGGCAAAGTGGGAACCTTTGGAAAGGGTATTGGGTAGAGTGGAAGAAGGTAATCTAAAATAATTTTGAAGATAATAAATGTTGTAATTAGTTAAAAATTAGCTCAAAACAAGTGAAGCTTAAGTTTATGATGTTTTTTTGTTTTATTGCTTTTTTTTAAATAAAAAAGAATGTAACAAAAATATTCGGTGTAAAAAATTGTTTATGTCGAAAACCAAATTTAAAAAAAGGCTGCTGATTATAACATAATTTTCATGTTTATATAAATAAACATTATTATTATATAATAAACATTATTGCATTTTTTTATTTTATTCTTTAAAAACAAACAAACAAACAAACAAACAAATAAAACGTAACATGAAAGTTTAGAAATTTCCTTTTTTTTTTGTTTCGATTTTAATGTTCAAATAATTATAAAAAAAAAGTTGTCATTATTGAAAAAAAAAAAAAAAAAAAGAAACCAAAATGAAATTTTAAATAATTTCTTACAATTTACCATTTTTCAAGTTATTTACAATTTTTCCTTTTTTTACATTCCCAAAAATTATTGTAATTTAAAAATGTTAGAAGTAATTATTGGAAAAAAATGATTATTATGAAAAAAAATATATATATAAAAAAAAAAAAATTATCTAAAAAGTTCTGAACTTGATATAGATGATGTGACAAAAATAAAAGGCAGCCTTTCTTTTTGGTTGGGGGAAGTTCTCTTATCTTTGCAGGGAATTCAGTATAACCATTCCTTAACAGCAATTTGAGGCCTGTTGTGTGCCAAACTGAATGATAACCAATATCGATATTGTTTTATTTTTGAAGTGAGCAAAGAGTTTGAAATTAAAATTCTTTATAAGAATTTTTTTTATTAGAGTTTTTGAAAAATATTTCTTTAAAATAATAGTTTTGGTTTTAATATTCTTTTATGTAAGAGTTTTTTTCAATGATTTTTTAAAATAATAGTTTTTGTTATAATAGTTTTTTTTTTCAATATGTGACAAATTACTAATCCTCCCTCCTCAGATAGAGCAACAGACTGCTTAAACGGCTGATCAGTGATATGACCAATATCAGAAGAAAACTCGTCCGCCGCACGCGGAGATCAGCAGATATTATAATTTGAAAAAAGAAATTGTTGATTGGCTGAAAGATGGCACGTAATAAGGATAGCCTTTCCCGCGTCAAGAATACAAATCTGATAAAAGTCCGTTAGTGAAAATCTTCGGAGAGGGACACACGCAGCAGCCTACAAACTAAAAAGATGCGCAGTGGTTACGCAATCTAAGAAGTTGTCTTACAAAAAGAAAAAAAAAAAAAAACTACGGAGATTTATCATGGTGTAGCAGAAGGCATTTTGGTTTGGCGCGCAATTCAATTCGACGCAATCAGGATGACCTATCCTATTCAACCCGTACCTCTTTCCTGGGCAGCAGAAATTGGGTAAGCTGCCAAACACAGTCTCTTTGGCTGAACAACGCCGGCCAGTGCAGACGTCCCCCTACCCGTTCTTTAATAGCAGCAGCAGCATGGACACATGAGGGAACCTATCTAATTTATGGATTCCTTGCGTCTATTTCGTTTAGACCAAGGAATCCCAGTTGAATATGAATTAGATACATTCAATACGCCACCACAGGAGCAACTTTATGTCACCCCCAAAATTGGCTATGTCGATACGATGCCTTATTTCGCTCTCGACACCACGCCTCTCCCCCAAATCCACCAGACACACAAAACTCACGATGACTCCAAAGTTCATTTCCTCCAACGGCAAACATGGCTTTCGCTAAACTACGGCGAACACAATCCCTCGCTCGTCCCACGACACGCGCTGCCTTCTCAACTCTATCATATCTCCATTTCGTCTCGACACTCACAACCTTTCCTACGAGACTTGCAGTACAAACGCAAACTACACTTTCCATGCTGCAAATAAAAACTATTCTTAAAAACACATTTCGACTTCGTACATCTTGAACCTTCTCCTTTATATAATTAACAACAATTAGCGAAAGACCTTACACGCTTAGCGTGGAAACAACACATCGTAAACACACACATACGTGACAACTTCTCCTCGCCAAAAACACGTAACTAAAACCCTTACCAAAACACAAAACTTTCCTTCTCGCTAACTAAAAACAACAAAACTTCTGGCTAAAATGGGAACCACATGTTATCAGAACGATGATAAAAGAATACAACTAGGGAATTTCGTGAAGGTTGAAAGGAAAACATCACCTTGCCTTTCTGTAGATATCAGAAAAGAAAGAAAAGATAGATTATTGGCCGTGAACCCTATTGTGTCTCTGAGCAAGAGCAAAGAACTGAATAAGTCAAACAACTTGAGTGAGATAAGCAAAGACAGTTAAAATCACGCGCCTTTTTTTTCACAATTCTTCGTTTTTTTTTGTTTTTTTTTGCATACACCCAAGCCACCGAATACATACATCATTCCTCTATGCAAGCAATTGATTTGTTTATCCTCTTGAATTATTCTACGTTCATTCGCTGTTGGTGAATAAATCTTGTATTGTTTCACTGTGTAGTTGTCATTTCGTCACTTCAAGGATTTCTGTCTCATTTATTTTCTCGCGTGAGATGAAAGAATATTTTATGTAAAAGATATATTTGCATGTTCTGACATCCTCTCGGCTCGTAACATATTTGGGGACTCTCATCCAGGGATATTTTTTGAAAATTTCTTGGATCTATATATATATGGGGTGTGAAGTAGGTCCAAAATTTCATCCCCTGATAGATATATGTAATTGACTGGAAAAGTATTACGTCGATTAATAAGAAATTGAGAGATCATAAAAGAGGTTCGATTGATATCAGGAGTTTTGACAATATTAAAGAAATCCGTGACTTAATAAAGTGACTGGAGCAGAAAGAATTGCAAACCATTATTTAGTGCGGGAATTGTTTTGCCATTGGAATTTTGAAATCATACATTTCATCCAGTTAGAACGACCCATGCCATTCTGCCCAGGCACCATAAAAGGCAGCGCTAAACACGTGCGACCTCTCTTTTCTTTTCTGGTTCCTCATGGCTGGCAGATAGGTAAGACCAGCCGACATGAGAGATAACATTTCTCTCTCCAACTCGGGACAATTCCAACAGCAGACAGGGACTATCCATGTTGAGAGAGCACACTTGAACATTTGTTTCCCTGCATACCTTAGCCGACCATTTCCTGGTCAATTATTTCTCCCTCCTAAACCATTTGGACCCGAAGCTTCCGGCAAAGCACTAAACTCCCGCATAGCCATTTACAAATGATTGCCCATTCATTTCAACTCGCGACATAAGTAAAACTTCCTCTCAAGCAGTCATTAAACTACTAGATTGAAAGCCATCAGTATCAACGCGTTCATTATTTATTTTATTTCTATAAAAACAACAAGAGACAACAGAACGATACAACGTCAATTACCATTTATGCCAAAATGGTAATGTCATCTGCCCTTTTTGTTATAAGACGAAATGTCAGCTGTAGAAAACTTCCTCCAAGAATCATCCCTAGAGAGGTTGGACAGGTTAAAGAAAGACGAAATAGTGGAAGTAGGAAAGAACTTGGAATTAGAAGAAAGGGGGAGCCATGTGGAGAGCTCAACGAAAAAGAATAATTGCCGAGCACATAGTCGATACATATTATTGCATTCATTCAATTACATTGGGAGTGACACAACATTGAGGTCTTGTGTGGTGTAATTATTACTGAGCTTCGTTAGAGGACCATAATGAATTTGTTTCTCACTGTGTGCCCAATACTTCTGTCCTTGTGCTAAACTAAGCTCTAAGCTTTAGGACAACACTATAATTTAAACAAATCTGCGTATGTGTGTGTGTGTGTGTGTGCGTTTGAGAGAGAGAGAGAGAGAGAGAGAGAGAGAGAGAGAAAGAGAGAGTTGGTTTGGTTTGGTTTGTTTGTTTTGTTTTACGGCATATCAACCCTTTTTGGGTCATTTAACGCCGTATTGAATTTCAAACAATTCAGTTCAGTATAAGTATAGTTTTTGTTAAATGTCAAAACAGTTCAGTTAAATGTCAAAATAGTTCTATTTCAAACAATTCAGCTTAGCATACGTACACAGTTTCAATGTCAAAACAGTTCTATTTCGAACAATTCAATTTAGCATAAGTACACAGTTTAATTCTATCTAAAACAATTCTTTTTCAAACTATTCAGTTTAGCATAAGTACGCAGTTTAAATGTCAAAATAGTCCTATTTCAAGTAATTCAGTTAGCAAAGTTCAGTTTAATTCTATTTGACCCATACATAGAACCCATAGATAGGACCTGGGAGCGATATCAATGAAGGGGTACTCCGCATTCCCCAAAGCTCCAGCATTACTGGAACCTCACCATCAGATTGTTTACTGTCATGTCAGGACACTCAATGGGGGGGTGTCTTATCCCTCTGCAAAGAAGAAGTCGGTGTATTCTGCAACCCCAACCGACTGGAGAGAGAGAGAGAGAGAGAGAGAGAGAGAGAGAGAGAGAGAGAGAGCAGACAGTCAGTCATATTAAGCCTTATTTTTCCTCCGAAAAATAAATTACTCCGACATTTTTATATGAACTTTTAAAGGTTTTTTTTTATGGACAGTAATGTCGAGAAAAATACTCTGAATTAAATAAGTTAGTTTCGTCGATTTAAGATCCCTTAGTTTTAACTTTTCATATTTCACTTTCAGACTTTTTCGTATGGGCACTTTTATTGATAGTACACACATGAAACTCTAGTCCCCTTCGAAGTAATCTCCTCCGGCTGGAATGCACTTATTGTACCGTTCCAATAACTTCTGGAAGGCCCCATGGAAGTCCTCTTGTGTGAGCGTCTCAATGACCTTCGTCACAGCCTCTTTCATCTCCTCAATTGTCTCATAACGACAGCCTATGAACTTAGGGAATAAGCAAAAGTCACTGGGAGCAAGGTCTGGACTATCGGGACGGTGTGGAACTGTCTTGATGCCCATATTGATCAAATAGTCTGTGACAAGGATGCAGTTGTGGACTGGTACATTGTCCTGGTGGAAATGCCACTGATCCGATTTGAAGAGTGCTGGCCTCTTCCCTAGGAATCTCTTCCCGAACTCTTTTAAAACCTCAACATAGTAACCCTAACCCTAGCTCTAACCCTTTGGTCAATCAACTCAGGTGTATTGACTTCCGTACTCCTCCAACACCTCTTATCATCCCTTACAGACTCCTTGCCTTCCTTGAATCTCTTATGCCACTCAAAAACTGATGCTCGATTCATGCAAGATGGTCGAAAAGCAGTCTGAAGCATTCCGTGCGTTTCTGTGGCATTTTTTCCAAGTTTAAAACAGAATTTTATTGAATATCGTTCTTCTAAAGTGTCTTCACGTCCAGATTGCATTTTTGAAATTCACCAGCTGTGACAATCAGGCTTTAGTAGGGTGTATTCCAATTGCTGCTGTAGTTGTTCATTTGAACCTGAAATCATAAAAACTGGTCAGTCATCTCATAAGATGTATAGCAATAACATAATGAATTTTCCAGAATCTACGACAATTTTAAATGCCTGTACAAAAAAGTCTGGAAACTTATTGAATGCACCACGTATTTGTAGCATGGTATGCAAATGAGACACTTGAATAAATAGAGCAAACCTCGACCACTTAGTACTGGGAAATTACGAGGCTTGACACGTGATTCCCAAGGCACAACAATGTCTTCGCCAATAGGATGTCTGTTCACACTCGACGACTCTGAGTATGTGGAAACATGGATAAGATCCTTTGAGGTGCTGGCCTGGGTTAAGAAACTAAGAGACAGACGAAGCGAAGGGGAACAAAATGAAATTACTGACATGTTCCTCGCAACAGCTGGGTGCGAAGCAATCCATAAAGTTTCAACAATAGCCTACCCAAGAAATCTGGAAGAGCTGAGTTTCAAAGAAATTGGCGAGGTAATAAAAAGGAATATCAGACCAAAGAAAAGGCAAGTCATCGCAGAAAGAACAAAGTTTCTGGAAACAAGACATAACCGCGATGAATCTATTGTACAATTCATACACCGATTGAAAGAAAGAGCTTGATATTGCGAATTTGAAAGACTTGGCACCGGTGAAATGACCATAGAAGATAAATTGATTATGCTACTCTTGATAAAAGGAATGCACGACCCGGCTTTGGAACATAAGTTATTGGAAACACTTCAAAGTGTTAACAGTAGAAACATGTATAGAGTTCGTGCATCAACTGGAATTGATAAAAAGTATAAGCAACAACCGAACGAAGGAGAAGCGTACAGGACAAACAAATAGGAAAATCTATGCAAATACTGTGGCGAACAACATGTCAAGAAAAAATAATTGCCCAGCCTTCGGAAAGGCATGCTCTATTTGCCAATGAACAAATCACGCCCTGAATGTGTGCAGATACAAAAAAATGTTGAGGAAGTTAAAGACACGCAAGTGGATAGAGGAGGGACTGAAATTTTCACGCTAAACACACAAAACAAAAACTAGAGAAAAAGTAAAAATAAATAGGAAATACTTCCACATGCAAGTAGATACGGGCTCTGACATAACACTTATTCCAGTGAACTTTTGGCAGAATATAGGAAAGCCGAAGCTTAAAAAGTCAACCTAGAATATACGGTGAGTACAAAATTGGCGTCAACCACCAGATATGTTCAGATTCGTTTCCCTTACCGGGTATCGAAACTGCCAGCCACGAACTTGCAAATATGAAACACTTTGCGAAAATCGATTTAAAGTCAGCCTACAGCCAGATCGAAATAGACAACAAATTTAAAGAAATTACCACACTGAGCACACCCATAGAATTATTGAGATGGTTTCGCTTGCCGTTTGGGATTAAAACTGCTAGTCATATTTTTCAAAGAACCATCTAGAAGATCTTACCAGGAAAAGTGGACAACATAATAATATATCAAAGTGATATATTCCTGGGAGCCTGCACCAAAGAGGAAATAAAGAGTAGCAAAATAAGTCCCACGGAGATTAAAACAGGCAGGCATGACAATAAATAGAGGCAAATGTAAATTTATAAAAAATCATTTCTAAGAAAAAAAAAATTAAACCGACAACGTGCAGCACTTGATTTGGCCAGAGTGGAAAAGACAGAAGAAATCCTTGACAATACGGCACCAAAAAGCTACCTCCCATTATTTGTCGAGAACTACTATTGGGACCCTCAGTTCGAATTCGGGGACCAAATGTAAAGGCACGAAAAAACAAAACAAAAACAAACAAACAAACAAACAAACAAACAAAAAAAAAAACAATTGCCAGCAGAAGGGTTTTGTTACTCGCTTTTTGAACAGCTGATAAGTTCAAACAGGCAAGAAGCTTCCCAAGAAATAAAAGTGAAATTAAACGAAAGTCGACTACTGAAATTCTACCAAGTTAAACAACTGAAAGAAAATTCAACCGAGAACTCAGCTGAAAAAAACTTTAAAGAAGACTCGAAATTAAATGAAAACTGAAATATTTCAACAAAACTAAAAAGGAAAGAAAAATACTCAAATTCAAAGAACTTTGTTTCCCGGACACTCTCAGATAAGTTCCCGCAAATTGCACTAAAATTTGCAATACTTTATCTTTTCTATCCCTTTCTTTATTGTTTCCTCTGTATAAAATTCCTTTTTAAAAACTTTATTTTCTGTATTATCTTTTCGAGTCAGTATCCGAACTAGAAAGCTGCTGAACGTACCATTTGAACTTACACACTAAAGCCCCCTAAAAGCATTACCCCGTTAAATACTAAACTTGGCTTTAATGTCATCCGACATATTAAATTTTACACTAAATTCTTTACATTGAATTTTATTCTCTCTCTTTAATTTCTTTACATTGCACATTTTATTCCCTCAAAATTCTTTTATATTGCGAATTTTGTCTCTTAAATTTCCTTAAATTAGACTGTAGGATATCAAATATCTCGAAGGAATATTTGACGAAAGGCTAACCAACAAAATTGCGGAAATGGAAAAGACCACGAATAAGAAAGAATTGGAATCCTTCTTAGGATTAATTAATTTCTACAACAGATTATCTTCCTAGATATAGTGAGCTCATTGAACCATTTGTTGAAATGCGTAAAAAAAAAAAACGTAGAATTTATGTGAACACAGAAGCAAAGTAAGGCTTTCAAAGCATTAAAGAAGGCCTTGACAAGTAAAACGTTAATAAAAATTTTCTACCCTAAAAAGAGGTTACCTTAACAAGTGACGCAAGTGAACGTGCCATAGCAGCTGTTGTATCTCAAGAGGGTCACATCCAATCATATATCTGTCCAGGAAGATTTCGTCACCAGAGTGCAATAATTCTAACACTGAAAAGGAAGCATTAGCCATTGTTTGGGGTATGAAGAGAGTACAGAATTTTTTGTTGGGCAAAAAGTTCCTCTTAAAATCAGACGACAAGCCCCTGGAATTCTTGTTCAATCCGAGGAAGGAGTTACCCATAGTAATATCTTCAAGAATTTTAAGGTGAGCAATCAAAATCAAGGCGTTTGATTTCGACATTTTATATGTTAAGGGAAATAGCATCCCAGATGTGGATGCACTATTCAGGTTAAGATTTCAGAGTGAAAATGAAGAGGAACACGAAAATTCGGGGGATAGAATTATAGAATGGGTGGAGACGGACGTACTATCTCGTAAAACACTCAGGAGTGTCCTCGTGGTGTAATGGTTAAAGCGATGAACTGCGGAATCGTAGTACGCGAGTTCGTACTCCAGTCGCGCTATTATGTTCACTTTCGGGCAAATACCCTTGGGAAAGGTATGAACCCCCTTATCCTCCCAAGCTATGCGTTAAATAGTGCCACTACTGTTATTCTAGTAGAATAGCTTTGGCATTAAATAACCTACAAAGGTTGATATGCCATTAAACAAAGAAACCAAACCAAACCATTGTAAAACACTCAGCAGAGAAACCCAACAAGACCCGATACTAAGCGGAAGACTTGAACGCATAAGAAAGAATATATGGAATAACTGTACTATAGCGGAAAGACCTTTCAAAGAAGCACAACATAACGGTAGAGAGGGGCATTATACATAATGCAGAGGCAATAGTGCCGCTCCAAATTTTAAGGAAGACTGCAAGACGATATTCATGGCGGAGTCGCTGCGATACAAAGAAGCTTGAGATTGCAGGGTTGGTGGCCGGGGTATTGTAAAGATGTTGAGGAACACATAAGAAGATGCCCTAAATGTACGGAGATCAAAACATTTAAACAAACTAAAATACATACGAGGCCCAAAGAGAGGGTGCCATAGACAAGGATCTATATGGACTATGCACATATCCGAGACATTGATTTATTTTTTATCTTCATGGATTCCTTCTCGATTTGGCCGGAAGTAATAAAGGTGAGAGATAGGAAAGCTACTACTGTAAGACAAATATTGAGGACGATATTTGCAAGAAATAGAGGACCTTGTGGGGGGGGAGTATGTAATTTGGTTATTTCAGTAGATTGCTCTCTAAATTATTCCCACCACAGATACAACACAAAACTTTACAATCGCGCAAAAGAAATGGAATAGAACACAACGAACATTAAACAACAAACAATTTAATATGCATATAACAGAATATGAAAACAAACAAAATATATGATTTGTAAATGGCCTTTTGAAAAATAAAGTTTGACAAAAGGAAAATAAATTTGTTTAAAGATGTGTGTAGGGTCATGTTAACGAAGTCTGTAAATAAGTCGTTCTTACTTACATTAAGTTTATAGCGGGTTTTATGATTTTGGCGACAGCGTGTCTCGTTGATGAAAGAAAGTTTGTCGGGTTTTCCTTTTGAAAATAATTCTCGGCCATTTGAAAAGAGGTCATGAACTTTAGTTGAGGAAGGAAAGGAATTGGTTGGACATAGTATCGGCTACTGGCTTAGTGGCTTGTGTTCGTCTGTGTCTTCGTTTGTGTGTAAGCTTGTGTCTTGTGTGTCTGGCTTCCTAACTCTGTGTTATTTATATCCTACAGGTGGATCAAAGAATCCCCCTAAAATTTTGGCACGTAGACATTTATTGACCAATCAGATTTGTATTTTACTATTTTATTTTCGAGCCTAAATATTTTCTGTTAGTTCACTTCCGATCCTAATTTTCTAGAATGTTCTATTCCATGTTTTTAACTGATTGGTTGAAAAATATAAAAATGTAATTTAAATGTTAATGCGGGTTTGATCCTAAATTTCTAGAATGTTCTTAAGCATGTTTTTATTGCTTATTTTAAGACTAGAAGAAATGTGTATCCTATAACCTAAGACCATTGTCAAGGACAACGCACCGGAATTCTGAAAGTTTAGTGTCATGGTTAAAGAAAATCATGTGTATGCCATACAAAACACCCCGATACCACCCTCAGTCAAACAGCATAGCAGAAAGGATGGTCCAAACTTTAGAAATGGGTTTAAAGTGATTTTCACCTTTCAACCAGAATATTGAGACATACATCCCTAATTTACTCTTAAGTTATCGAACGGCTCTTTCGGGCGGATAAAAAGCAAAGCCCCTCAGAATTAATGGGCCGACAGATTAGAGCCCCGATAACCATGTCATTTGTCACAGAGGAGAAAGTTTGGTATAAAAGAAATAAGGATGCAGAGCCAGAGAGAGCGAAGTTCATTCTACAAAAAGGACAGAACACGACTGTACTAGAAATAAAGAGGGGAGGTGAGAGGCAGCAAATATTAGCTCATGCTGACCAATTTAGAGCCAGGTTTGAGGCTGAAGATGTAGAAATTCCCGAGGAGGAACACGAGGAAACCGAGGAAGAGATAAAGGAAACAGAACAAAACATGGTGGAAAGCGGGAATGACATAACAGATTTAGAAGATAAAGATAAAACAAGGTCTCCGTTAAAAAGGACAGAAGAAGAACGAATGCAGGGGTGGCGTAGACCTTCCGGAGTAGTCAGAAGAAGTGATAGACCAGATAAGAGCGTCAAACCTCGCAGGTTCAGGGTGTGGGTAGCATGATATGCAAATGAGACACCTGAAAAAATAGAGCAAACCTTGGGCACAAAGTACCGAGAAATCACGAGGCTTGACACGCGATTTCCAAGACACAATAGTATTTTCATAAAAAATGTTCTTAAAGATGGATACGTTTAAACTAGAAATTTGTTTAATTTACATTCAATTTTGCCTTCGTATTTTCTATTTTCAAAAGGTTTTGAGTTTTTTGTATTCGTAAATTTTACACTACCTACAAAACTCATTATTTAGTGAATTTTTTGATAAGATTATTGACAGATTAAAAAAAAAATTCTGCCTCATCTTATTGTAGATTTTTGTTTCTTTCTATTATTTTGATAAGCGCTTTAAGATAAGATGTGGTTGCTCGTTTTTTTTCTCTTTTTTCTTTTTCTTTTTTTAGGTAGATGAACTGCCTTTTCAACTTAAGAGAAACGTTAGTCTTAAAATGGTTCTATCTTTTGTAGTTAAACACCTTAATAGGTGCAAATAGCCCATAAATTTGAATCCTTGCTTCGGGACAGTGTTTAACAACAGTCTCACAGATTATTTCGACTGTGCAATAAAATCGATTTTTACTGGGTACTTTATACTTTATACTAAAAAACCTCACCAACGTTTAACTCATAACTCCAATTAAGGGGAGACAATAAGAAAAAAGTTAGATGCATTTATTTCCCTTAGTTTTGTCTGCCTAAAAAAAACATCTGTGCAACCACGCATTAATCAAATTCATTTATTATATATCCAACGGAAAGATAGCAAAACTTTCATTAGCCACAAAATCTAACAAGTCTATTGATTTTCCTTTTTAATATTTTATTCTATATGAATTAATACAATTGTTCTGGTGCCGATGGCGAGCGATAATAAATAACACGTGAACACGCAAGCTATCTAATAAGGAAGTATGTTTATTTACATTCAAGGGAGCTAAACCTACAGAGCCGGCCTCACTTTCATGGGGCCGTT
Organism: Sepioteuthis lessoniana; assembly: GCA_963585895.1. Lineage (NCBI taxonomy): Eukaryota > Metazoa > Mollusca > Cephalopoda > Myopsida > Loliginidae > Sepioteuthis > Sepioteuthis lessoniana. The sequence goes on along the minus strand of CAUZXS010004746.1, from coordinate 100,010 downwards.
TCGTACCCGTGTTTTACGGAGCTATATACATCATAACAACAATAGTACTAACATGGGTACAGCTTGGAAGAATTCCCGCTTTTTTTTTTTATCAAAGAGATTAGATTTCCATAATATTTCTTGGATGGTTAGGAGCTGAGAAGTAAAATGGGCGTACAGATATTTTTGTTGGATGATACTTCCAGGATTTGTTCAAGACACTACGTAGCATTCTTGTGTGTAATAGACGTAACAGTGACTTATCAAATGCATGTGCTGTCTCGCTTGTCAAGTCACCATTTGCAAGGAGCCCAGTGCATGTGCGCCAAACTGCCTATTTTAAGCAACAAGCTTATTTGTATAAGAGGACAAATGAACGTTGTAAAAACTTGGCGAGTGAATGAGGGAATTTAGTTATTTTCTCAACTTCGGGGAATGTGAACAGTGGAATTACGACGGCAATGGTAACCTATTAAAACCAACAGTGGAATTAGGACTGTGTTCAATCACAGTCCTAATTCCACTTTGCTCATAATGTCGATTTTCATTGGTCTCAATACCTATGGAAATCAACATCACAAGCACAACTTAAAGTGACACTGTGTAGGACACATTTAGCTTTTCTCAGGTCTTTTGTTAGAGTTCAAGTGGTGCAAGTATACAGTAGTACTGACTCGGCTACTAGGAAGAATTCGATGGTCGATGTGCAATAAAATCAAACTAAAAAGTACACGTGAAGATCAGGACATGAAATCCATGTTTAGGTGAGCAAAATAATTAATATCAGCTGAAATCATTGATTGATTGATTTTTATGATTCTGCGATTATCTTATATCTTAAGTGTTTATATTTACAATTTATTTAGTTGTTTCTTTTAGTATTTTGTTTTAACAAAATGCTAAAATCTTTTGGGATAGTTTTTTTTTTTTAAATAATTACTGTGCATTTTACTCATTAAATTTATGTTTATAATTTTGGGTTTCATTTTATTTCTCTCAAGATAAAGTGCAGGAACAAAATGCTAGCAGAATATGTTGATGGTTTGGTTTCTTTGTTTAATGGCATATCAATCTTTCTAGGTAATTTAATGCCAAAGCCATTCTCCAAGAAGAACAATAGTGGTACTATTTAACCCATAGCTGGGAGGATAAGGGGGTTCATGCCTTTCCCAAGGGGATTTGCCTGAAAGTGATTGTGACATATCAAGGTTTGTTTTGGTTTCTTTGTTTAATGGCATATCAACCTTTCTAGGTTATTTAATGCCAAAGCAATTCTCCAAGAAGAACAATAGTGGTACTATTTAACCCATAACTGGGAAGATAAGGGGGTTCATGCCTTTCTAAAGGGTATTTGCCCAAAAGTGAAAGTAATAGCGCGACTGGAGTACAAACTCACTTACTACGATTCCGCAGAATATGTCGACTAGTCATGCGGGGTAAATATGTGATCAGATAGAGTGAATATTCATGTGTGAAAAATATTAATTAACTAGTCATGTGTGAACAAAGTGCAATCAGGATATATAATTACTAGTCACATATAGGAAGAAGTTGCATTCAGGATAAAGTGACTAATGATGTGTGTGTGTGTATGTAGTTACTAGTCATGTGTGAACAACATGCAATCAGGATATGGTAACTATTGTCCTTCCGAACTTTTCTAATTAGACTTAAATCTCTGCTACACCATTGAGGTAACTAACAAAAGTCATTTAAAAAGCTGAACTTGGCACAAAGCCAGAAATAAGAGGCACCCAGTGAGGACCAAACTTAATGAAGCTTATTTTACAACATGTGTATCTTGTAATGTGCCAGTGATTTTCAACTAACAGACCATTGTTTGTGATAGTGTTTCTCACTGGGTGCCTCATGCATCTGGCTTTAAGTTAAGCTCATTAGATGACCCTTGTTAGTATTTAATATGGTGTAACAGTTTGTGAGTTTGACTAACAGACAATTGTTTGTGATATTATTTCTCACTGGGTGCCTCATACTTCTGACTTTAAGTTAAGCTCATTAGATGACCCTTGTTTAATTTGGTGTAACAGTTTGTGAGTTTGACTAACAGACCATTGGTAGAAGAAAGATGATTTGAGGGAGTAAATTGCAATATGATACACTTGATCTAGCACTCTGGGATCACAGAGGATAGATGCTCCCACCCACATGAAGATGTCACCTACATGATGTGGAAGTGAATATGAGTTGCTCTGGACACAAGAATATTTGAATACAATTTTTTTTTTTCTTGTAAAAAAAAATGGAATTTCATCAAAGAAGAAGTCTTTATCATTTATCAATTATTATTGAGAAACCATGTTGCTGCAAGATGAAATCAATTTTACAGAAATTCAAATTTTTAAAATTCAAAAGCGGAAAAAAATGAACAATTATTTAATTTGCAAAAATGATTATAAATAATGATGCATTTAATCAATTATTGTAGTTTCATGTAATTAAACATTTAAATAATTGTAATTAATTACATTTAATGAAAGTTTTAATCAATTATTATACATTTGATTAAAGATTACCAATTACATGTAGTTCTTCAAGCTGGAGACAATATAATTATACAATATCATTACTTAAAACTAACAAATCAGACAAAAAATTACAAAGTTCAAACTTATCAATCTCTCAAAGTAAAAATATTTCCTTAAAAACTCCATTGAATTTTTTGCAACATTAATTTCATAGGGTCATCATCATCAGCAGCAACAAGGTGTGCCAACAGCATAGGTTCCCTTGACTTTCTCTTGCCATCCGTCTATATCACCCATCACGCTTGTTAAGTCCTCTAGATGGCACCCAGTTGCAATACAAAGTTGATGAATGTAAGTTTATGCTGGGTGGACAACACTGATGTGTCCATGTGTAGGAGTCCATAGGTGAACATTGCTCATAAGTTCATCTTTACCCCACCAGCTGTACCTAACATGTCTTGCTCGTCTTACTTAAAAAGTTTGTGTAATGGGAGCTAAGTGGCTGTACAGTAGCTGCTTTGTAGGGTGCTGCTCCTAGAATTTGTTAAAAAACACCACACAGTATCCTGGTGTAGTTCCCAGCCAGGTTGTCTGATGTTTTCCTCATCACTTGACAATTTCATCTTCCCATCATGGAGGTCTTCTGCATGATCATTTCTGGTCGCTTGGGAACTACTTGACAACTGCTGGGATCCACCTGTTGTCTGTGAACCTTGTGACATGTTTGGCCCAGCAAAAATTTTGTTTTCAGTACTCTGTGATCACATCCTTCCTTCCACTCCATTTTGAATAACCTCATTTCAGATGTGCTCATGCAACAATCTTTTCAGCATGGATCTTTCTGTGTTGTAACTATTCTCTTGTCTTCCTTCTTCATGGTAGCCAATGTTTCACTTGTGTTTAACATCGCAGGCAAAATGATGTTATTGAAGAGATTAACATATACGTTCTTGTCCAACTTAACAATGCAAAGAAATAAAGTAATATAAAAAACAAAATTTTTTCTTTTCTATTATACTGATCCAATAGATTGGTTAGATTGTTGGTGTTTTGTGGCATATCAACCCTTGTTGGTTATTTAATGCCAAATCTTATATATATATATATATATATATAGGATTTGTATGTGAATAGTTTGTAGGAAACAAGTTGTTAGAGTTTGTTTGTTTGCACATAGTTAAATGGTTTCAAGTATTTCTAACACAAATAAATAATTATTTATATTACATAGGAATACTTAATGAATAGAATTAATAATGTTAGATAGAAATACTTGAAACCATTTAACCGTGTACAAATGAATGATTAATATCAGATAGAATTATTAGTTAGACAGGAATACTTATAACCATTTAACTGTGTGCAAATAAATGATTGATACTGAATGCTTTCAAGTGTTGCTAACACTAAGAATTCTATTAAACTGTGTGCAAACAAATGATTAATATTAAATAGAATTATTAGTATTAGTGATATTTGAAACCATTTAACTGGGGGGGGGGTGCAAACAAATTTCCTCTGATTTAAAAATAAAGTTACCTACAAACTATTCCCTTACAAATCTCTCTATATATAAATATGAGATGTTTGTGGAGTAATGGTTACTGTCATAAGAAATAGACTCAGTGACCTGAGTTCAAATCCTTGACAAAGCTGTTTGCATTTCATATAGCACTAATAACCTTTGGAAAGGTATGAATCCAACTATTTTCCTTCCATTTATGTGCAAATTGTGAGGCAGACTGAGTTCTTAAGCTTTAATATGGCAACCTGTCAAGGAGAAGAAAAACTCTTTAACTTGAACTTGTTAAACTCCACTTAAAATTGACCTTGTGCCACATCCTGATCTTGTGGAAGGATGTATATATATATATATATATATATATATATATAAATCCTGTGATATATATGTACACGTGGTGCTTTCAATAAGTTTCCAGACGTTTATTGTACACTCTTGAAAGACTTGAAAATTCAGTATGTTATTGCTATACATCTTATGAGATGACTGACCAATTTTTATGATTTCAGGTTCAAATGAACAGCTACAGCAGCAATTGGAATACACCCTACTAAAGCCTGATTGTCACAGCTGGTGAATTTCAAAAATGCAATCTGGACGTCACGACACTTTAGAAGAACGATATTCAATAAAATTCTGTTTTAAACTTGGAAAAAATGCCACAGAAACGCACGGAATGCTTCAGACTGCTTTTCAACCATCTTGCATGAATCGAGCATCAGTTTTTGAGTGGCATAAGAGATTCAAGGAAGTCTGTGAGGGATGATGAGAGGTGTGGGAGGAGTAAGGAAGTCAATACACCAGAGTTGATTGGCCAAACGGTTAGGGTTAAGGTTACTATGTTGAGGTTTTAAGGGAGTTCAGGAAAAGATTCCTAGGGAAGAGGCCAGCACTCTTCAAATCGGATCAGTGGCATTTCCACCAGGACAATGCATTAGTCCCTAACTGCATTCTTGTCATAGACTATTTGACCTAGATGGGCATCAAGACAGTTCCTCAGCCTCCCTATAGTCCAGACCTTGCTCCCTGTGACTTTTGGTTATTCCCTAAGCTCAGAGGCTATCGTTATGAGACAATTGATGAGATGAAAGAGGCTGTGACGAAGGTCATTGAGACGCTCACACAAGAGGACTTCCATGGGGCCTTCTAGAAGTTGTTGCAATGGTACAATAAGTGCATTGCAGCCAGAGGAGATTACTTCGAAGGGGACTAGAGTTTCATGTGTGTACTATCAATAAAAGTGCCCATACGAAAAAAGTCTGGAAACTTATTTAATGATCCTCGTATATATATATATATATATATATATATATATATATATATATATATATATATATGTATAGTATTATTCGGTCCAGTTAAACCAGAGTTGGGAGTAATTCCTTCAGGAGCTGAACATTTAAATTTTCCTGGTAAAGAGCTCAATGTAATTCATTGGATCTGAAGAAGTCCTGTAAAGTCCTGTAAAGAAGTCCTGTAAAGATCTGAAGAAGTCCTGTAAAGAAGTCCTGTAAAGTCCTGTAATGTAATTCATTGGATCTGAAGAAGTCCTGGTAAAGAGCTCAATGTAATTCATTGGATCTGAAGAAGTCCTTGTAGGTTGCTGGGCTAAATCTATGGTGAGGGAATTGGATTTTTTGAGGTACCTTAGAGATATTTTCAGAAGGAAAATAGTATTAAAGAAATAAATTCATTTTCATGAAGCAAACAATAATTAGAATTCAAGCATTTGCCTTGTGCAATTCAATTGCCGTGAGATCTCGCTTGTTTAGTTGTTCTTATGCCATTTTCAGTCTACGTACATTCTTTAGATGTTTAATTTGGAGAAACTTTTTTTTGTGGGGAGGTCTTACTCCTCTGCAAGGGCTACAGTTAGCCTGTTCTAAGCCCCATCAATTGGGTGTTTTAGATTTCTACTTGGAAACTTAGTCAAAACTTCCTGGTATATAAAGACGGATTAAGACTTTTTAGTTCCATGGGCTACACATATTGTGAGGGCCTAAGGTTTTGTGAGGACCTGTGGTATTGGGAAAGCCCCAGGTATATACAGATATCAAAAGCTTGCTGTATTTGTACTTAGATTTTGTATTAAAAAAAATGAAATAACTTTTAATTTAAACTCTAGACTCCCTCAGTTAGCAGTAGCAGTAGAGCTACAGCCCTTAAAGTTCATCTTGATGATCCTCAACTGAGAGAGAGAGCTCCTATCAACTGGTGGAGTGCCCTGAGCTGTAATTTTTGCCAACAATAAACCAGTCTATGACTTACATTCAACTCTCACTAAAATTACCAGTTCCAGTCACTTTAGATGTTTAATCTTGCAGAAACTCCTCTCTATAGTAGCATCGGTCACCATTAAATACAAGTAAATGCATTTTGTTATTTCAGTTTTAGTTTGGTTTGGTTTGGTTGGTTTTATGGCATATCAACCTTTGTAGGTTATTTAATGCCAAATCTATTTTTATGTAAATAATCTGTTCTATTGAAAACAGTTAAGTTTAGCATAAGTACACAGTTTAATAGTCAAAAACACTTCCATTTCAAACTATTCAAGCAGTTATATGTAATAATTCAGTTAAGTGTAAATACAGTTTTAATGTCGAAAAACAGTTCTATTTGAAATAAGCATAAGCATGGAGTTTTAGTGTAAGTACGGTTTAATTGTCAAAAACGTTTCTATTTCAAGCTATTCAGTTTACTCAATTCATTTTAGCATAAGTATGCTGTTAGTTCTATTTAACCCATAGATAGGGCCCTTATCAGGTGCTACCACTCCGGACCAGAGTGGACCTGGGAGCGATAGCAATGAAGGGGTACTCCGCATTCCCCAAAGCTCCAGCACTGCTGGAACCTCACCATCAGATTGTTTAGTGTCATATCCAGGACACTCGTTAGGGGGGTGTTACCCCTCTGCAGAGGTGCAGTCAGTGTATTCTACAGCCCCAGCTGACTGGGCAAGTTATTTCAGTTTTAGGGAATGCAGATGTTAACCTATTGTTTATCACAAGGGTGGACATATCAGAAGTTGATAATAATTTTATTTTGTCTATTTACAAACAAAATAACTTTTCACTTAATTTCTGGAGGTCTTCTTGTTGGCAAAGACTTTTGAGTTGCAGCCTTAATCAGGCAATTCCTTTGCACAATATTTTTCTAATGCTGCTGTAAAAATTTTCTTATAGAAAACTCTATTAATAGACTTGAGCCTCACCATCAGATGCATTTTACAGTCATATCCAGGACACTTGTTTTATCTAACCGATAACTGAGACTCTATCAGTCACTACCATTCTAGATTTGAGTGAACCTGGGAGTAATTACAATGAAAGGGTACTTGACATTTCTCCAAGCTCCAGAAGTAGAGCCTCACCATCAGATGCTGAGGACAATCATGGGGTGGGGGTTACACCTCTTTAGAGAAAGAGTCCTTTATGGTGTAATGGCAAAAGTGCCAAAATGCTGCCTTTAAGCAAGTTTGAACTCCAGTCATGATATAGCATTTACTTTTGGACTAATGCCCTTGCAAAAACCCTGTTACCTCCCCAGCTATGGGTTAAATAGTATCATTCCTGTTTTACAAAGATGGCTTTGGCATTAAATAACCCATGAAGGTTGATGTGCCATTAAACACCCCCCCGTTCTGAGATGCCGTTGGCCTATTTTACAGTCCCCCGCCAAATCATATTGACCTCTTTTGGTCAATTCACTCTTTTTACATTATATATAGTTATTGTCTTAAACAAAAAATATTAGAAGATAGATTTTTAAAAAGCATTAGGTTAGAAGATTGTTATTTCAATGGAGGAAATCCCCCTTGAATACTCCCCCGGCAGTGAGGCGGTTTCAAACCGGAAGTTGTGAGACCGCCGTTTTTGTATATACGGTAGTCTTTAGAGGAGGAAGAAGGAAATGCAAATTTGGGAAATGGCCATGTGTGTTGAGAAGGTGAAACGAGCTCTAATAGTATTTCTTTCTCTGGAAGGGAAGGCCAGAGAAGCTGTTTTAGAGTTAGATATTGCAGCCCTTAATTCCGAAGATGGGATGAAAAAGGTGTCTGAGAAACTTGACGCACTCTTTTTAGAAGACATAAACCAGTCCACTTTTTTGGCCTATGAAACTTTTGAAGGATATCGGAGACAACTTGACACATCAATAGAGGAGTTGGGCTGACATGTCGCCAAATTAAAAGACTTTAATATTCTTTTACTGGAACCTATACTTGCCTTTAGAGCATTAAAGAGTGTTAATCTCAACCCAGAAAATGAAAGGTTAGTCAAGGCTACTATCAGCGAGTTGACACTATCTTCCATGTCAGGACAATTACGGAAGATTATGCACAAACAGTCTTCTGACGCTTCGTCTCCCAACACTCCACCTGTAGCAGAAAGAACTTAGTATTTTTGTTTGGCGCGTTAATTAATTTGACTTTTAGGGTCAACTCATATTTTCACCCAATCAGGATGACTTATCCTATTCAGCCCGGACCATTTTTCCAACCATACGCCACTCACACATTCAACAATGCCTTAACCTAACGATGCATATTTTGCTCAGGCATTTAGCTGCTAAAATGCCTTCTCAACTCAATAACAACTTCATTTCCTTCCTTCCTTCCTATGAGACTTGCAGCATAAACATAAACCAATTATTCCACGCTGCCATTAAAACCCTCATATAAAAACCTTACAGCATCTTCGTCTTCTCTCTCATTTATTTACCTTAAAACTTAGCAAGGAAACAATGTAACAACACGTAACATATATTTCTTCGCTAAACACCCATCATGGTGAAGAATAAAGTAGATATTATTGCCTATGTGGAAAATAACCAGACCCCAGTGAGGTATATCATGGTCACTCTTCGGACCAACGTGATTCCCATTTTAATGGTTGGCGAGGAAAAATAAACCATGGTGGAAGACGACACAACAACAATAAAAAAACATGCTCCACTGACAAAAAAAAAAACAACCCCAAAATAAACCAACTAGGACCCGAAGGCAACACCACTGTATGTTTTAAGGTTGGCTGCAAATTCTACTAGTCTTATGTCTGCCTTAACTCTGATGATACCAAAGATAAACATGAGGATGAAAAAAACGGGAGTTATCTTTCCCTAGCATCATAATGATGAGTCAGCTCACAAAACAGGAGGAAAACAACAGCACCTTTTTGGTGAGATACTTGGTTCTGCCGTTCTGGATAGTGGTGCATCTGGTACTGTTTGCGGAACAAAATGGTACAAATGTTTTCTTGAAACATTAATCAACGCACAAAGAAAAAAAAATTGTTAAAGAAGGAGTGAGAACCTTTAAATTCAGTGATGGATATCAGCAGAACTCACTCTACAAGGTTACTCTACCATGTGTTATTGTAGACATCAAAGTCAGTATCGTCACTGATGTTGTAGACTCTGATATTCCACTTCTTTTGAGCAAAGACTCCATGAAAAGAGCCGGGACTTGTTTCAACTTTGAAAATGACAGTGTTACGATGTTTAAAAAGAAAATTCCATTGGATACACATCATCTGGACATTATCACATCCCTATCCCCAACCCTTTACCAGACAAAAATAAGTTCAAACACATATTTTTCATTAAAGAAATAAACTCTAAGAACAAGTTAGAAAAAATTAAAATTGGAACAAAGTTACATAGACAATTTAGTTATCCTAGTAGTAAGAAATTATGTGATTTAGTTAAAAATGCAGGAATAAGAGATTCTGAATTTATTAAAATTTTGCAAGTACTTCACAAAAACTGAACCTAGGCCTCTTGTTGGATTCACATTAGGATCATATTTTAACAAAAATATTGCCATGGATATCAAAGAAATGAGACTCAAACTCACTTGTGTAGGTTTGCTAGTTCAGCTTGCTAACCATCATACCACCAGAGGTGCCCAACAACAGGTTTAATAAAAGTATGTTTTTAGAAGATATAAAGGCTATCTATACAGGGTGGAACGATAAAATTGTCGTCCTAAAGAAAACAACACTACAGCTTTATTTTGAAACTTTTATTGAAAAAATCAATTCAGGTAACTTGATTATATAGTAGAGCTGACATCTATTCAATGTAGCCGCCTTCAGCCTCAATCACCGCCTCGATACGGATCTGGAACTAGGAGCATGCTTTTTCCACAAGCGCTGGCGAGAGCTCAGCGAATATTTGGTAGATGGCGGCGATCAGGCTAGCTTTGGTGTTGTGGGAGGTCATGTTGGTGATATTCTTGACATATGACCAAACGAAGTAGTCCAGCGGGTTCAGGTCGGGGGAGGAGGGGGGCCAGTTACAGAAGGGTACAAAGTCGTAGCACTCCTTCTGAAGCCAAGCCTGGGTCTCTTTGGACTTGTGGGCCAGTGCCGAGTTCTGCTGCCACGCCCAGGGTCTGCCACCGGCCACCTGATTGCACAAGGAGATCACCACACTCTTCAGCACATCCAGCTATACTTTGGTGTTGACTTTCAAGCCGACTTTGAAGAGGTGAGGTGGCATGATGTGGCCCTCACTTGAAACCACACTAAAGACTATAACCGTAGCCGGAAACTTTGTTTTCATCACTCTGGGCACGTCCCTGTTATTCGTGGCAATCCAGATTAGCATTTTGAGAGTGCTGGCAATGGTCCTGTTGTCATAACTTGAATCAGTAGAGAGCATGGGTTGTACAGCGACGCATCTCCGATCTCGCTCATGGAACATTGTGTCACTTTCAGACATGATAGAAGGCTCCTATCGCTCTGGGGATTTGCACACGACTGGCCAACTAGTAGATGGTCTTCAAGAAAAAAAAGAAAACCGGTTTTCATTAAACAGAAATGGATGGTTGGTTTGGTTTCTTTGTTTAATGGCATATCAACTCTTTCTAGGTTATTTTATGCCAAAGCTATTCTCCTGGAAGAACAGTAGTACTTTTTAACCCATAGTTAGGAGAATAAGGGGGTTCATACCTTTCCCAAGGGTATTTGCCCGAAAGTGAACGTAATAGCGCGACTGGAGTACAAACTCGCTTACTACGATTCCGCAGTCCATCACTGTAACCATTACACCCCGAGGACACCTCCTAGGGAAAGGGAATCATGTCGTCTTTTCTAGGGTAACAATTTTATCGTTTCACCCTGTATATCTATCTATCTCAGTCTATTTCTATCTATCCATCTATTTCAGTTAATTATATCTATCTGTTTTAATTATCTATCTTTTTCAATTTGTCCATATCTTTCTTAATTCATTCATGTCAATCTAAGACAGTTTGTTTTATCTATCTAAATGTGTTCATATCTATATATATATATATCTGTCCTTAATTCTTGCCCTGCCAACAAGTCTATTCTCTTTTTCTGAACTGAAAAAATTTGTGAGATTTGCCAAATTGAGGAAGTGCCAATGTAGATGTTTGACAATGATTATTTAGCAGACGTCTTTTGCTTGACAGCAGACAAGGTAGCTAGCTGTGATGGTGTGATAAAGGAATTTATAATCAAAGAAGCACAAAAAGAGAATCAAACTTTAATCACTTACCAAACTGCATCTAATGATGAAACTCCAATTCTAGAGATCTACCTCTACATTGTCATTACTCCCAGTTCCACTCTGACCTGGAGAGGTAATACCTGTTAGTGTCCCATATATGGGTTAGATAAATTTGTTTGCAAATTATTTTTATTAGATAAGAATAATTGCTACCATCTAACTATGAGTATATTTGTATTAAAAATAATTACTTGAAGCTATTATTGTTTACTAAGAATTATTATTATTAGTTATTTGAAATCATATACCAGTGCAAACAAGATATTATTATTAAATAGAAGTAATTACTGTAATCATATAATTATCATACCGGACATTGGCCAAGCGGTTAGAGTGTTCGCCAATGGCCTGGGAGACTTGGTTCCATCCCACATCGAGTCATACCAAAGACTCAAAAAATGGTACTTGATGCCTCCTTGCTTAACACTCAGCATTATAAGGTATGTATCAAGGGTAAAGTGGAGCAATCCAGGGAAGGAGTAGCACCCTTCCCTACACCTTGGTGTAGTAGCTATTGAAAAGGAAGCTTTTGGGTCACCCTCGACTAAAGGGAGACAACTTTACTTTACTTACTTTTTATATAATTATTAGTATTAGATAGGAATACTTGAAACCATATTACTGTGCAAACAAATGATTATTATTAGATATATATATTTACTTGAAATCATATAATTATTCGTATTTGATAGGAATACTTGATACTATATAACTGTATAAAGTTGGCGACCATAGTCGAGGGTGACCCGAGGGCTCTCTTTTTGATAGCTACAACACCAAGGTGTCGGGGAGGGCGTCACTCCTTTCCCTGGGATTGAACCCAAGTCTCTCAAGCCATTGGCGAACACTCTAACCATCATGCCAATGTCCACGAGTCATACCAAAGACTTAAAAAATGGTACTTCATGCCGCCTTGCTTAACACTCAGCATGATAGGTTAGGATCAAGGGTAAAGTGGAGCAATCCAGGGAATGGAGTAGTGCCCTCCCCTACACCTCGGTGTGGTAGCTATTGAAAAGGGAGCCTTCAGGTCACCCTCGATGAAGGTCGCCAACTTTACTTTTACTGTGTAAATTATTTGTATTAAGAATATTTGAAACTAATTGTTTACTAAGGATTATTATTAGATTATAATTAGATTATTGTTTAAGGTTTTTTTTTTTCAGATTTCTGTGTTTTTTTAGTTTCAAAATCTTCATGGGAGGAAGTCTCTGTGCTATAATGTCAAAAAGTGCTTTGACTGCAGTAAGTGAATTTGAACTCTAGTTGAGCTATTTTATGTTCATTTTCAGACTAATACTCTTAGGAAAGGCATGAAATCCTTTATTCCCACAGCAATGAGTTAAAAAGTATCACTGCTGCTCATCAACAAGGAAAACTTTGGCATTAAATAACCCTTGAAGGTTGATTTACCATTAAACAAAAAAACAGACCAACCCAAATCTTCATGTTCTGTTGTTGCAAACTAATCTCTCTAATAGTATCATTGGTATGACACTAAATTGCATCTGATGGTAAGGATCCAGTGTTGCATAACCCTCACTTACTTTATGACCAGCCAGCTCCCATCTCCTCACCTCACTTTGTTTTGTTGCCTTGTTTACTCTGATGTCTTCTTTATGTTTCACTCTTTGTTCATGTTCATTGATAAAGAATAACAATGTGACCATAATTTCATGTTCATATAATACTTTTATTTATCAGTGACTTTTAATCATTACCTGTTCAGCCTAAACAGGGCATCAGTGAGTGCATGATGGTGCATTCAACTTCTCATGTTCAGAGTTTCCCAATAACTGACTAGCTTATTTTTAAGTCTTCAACAGTTTTCATCACTTGATTGAAACCATCCAATTAGTCCCATTGTTTCAGGTAGACTCTGAGTTCAAATGCTGTCTATCATACTGGTTGAACTTACTGTATTTTTCCACTCTGGACTCAACTTGAATACTACAAAAATACATCTCACAGCTCTGTTATGCAAAATCAGTTCTGGAGATCTGAAGAGTATAGAGTACCCCTTCATTGCCATTACTCCCATGTTCATTCAAACCTGGATTGGTAGTACCTATTAGGGTCCCATCTAGGGGTGAAATAGAACTCTTTAAAAAGATATTTGTATTCAATAGGACTGTGAGCAAAAACAAATTCTAAAGAAATAACTACACAAAAATTTTAAATATGAACATACAATGGTTGGCTGAAAAGTCCATAGGCTGACCAAGATACTTATATGGAACATGACCAAATGAAGTTTATTTTTCAATATACAAGGGTTGGCTAAAAAGTCCATAGGCTGTTCAAGATATTCTCATAGAATGTTACCAAATGAGGTTTATTTTTCAACATAGTTCCTCCTTGCAATTCACATACTTTTTTTCATTGGTGTTGCAGTGATTGGATCTCATTGGTCAAACTAGTCATCAACAGCATGTATGATGTCATCGTAAGAAATTTTCAGCCCACCCTTACACAACAAACATTATTTCCTAACCTCTAGGCATAAAATAACCCTAAACAAGTTGACATGCCATTAAAATCAATCAATCAGTCAATCGTTAAATCCTTCAAACTTGATAATCCATCTCATAAACTTTACTTTCAATTGTCAGCATATAGTGTAATATATAAAGATCACCCACAGATAAATTACCATGTGCCAGACTACTCATAGTAAATACAGCATTGCCTATAAATAAGTACACCCTTTATGATTTTTTCATAAAAAGTTAAATTTCATTTGAACCAAAGATACTAGGATTTTAATATTTTATGACATTATGGATAGTATCAATTGAGCAAATCCCCTATGGAGGATTGATGGTTGTAAATTTTAATGATTGGAGTTAGATAAATTTTTTATAACTCAGAAAGTTTGTTTTATATGCCAAAAAACTATCCAAGTGTGAGTGGTTGGACTTGATTTGACAACATACAGTAATTACTTGTGTATAACCATCATCATCATCATGATGTCGTGCTGCAGGCACAGATATCCCTGACCCTCTCTCGCCACTTCTCCCTTTCGTTCAACGCCTCATCCCTTTCGTTCAGGGCCACATCCCGTATCCTCACATAGCTGCTGAATGTATGTTTGAGCTGGTCATCCATATGTGGGGGTCCATAAAGTACATCACTTATGAGCTCGTCCCTGCTTCTCCAGCAGTGTCCTGCATGTCTGGTTCATTGAACTTGGATAGTTTTCGTGATAAGAGGCAGGTGGCTCTATAGTTGGTGCCTTGTGGGGTGTTGTCGCCAGGACTTGTTCAATATTGCTCGCAGCATTCTTGAGTAATTGCTGTCTAGCTTCTTCTCCAGCCGTTTAGTTAGCGTCCAAGTAGTGCATCCATACAGCAGTATCGATACGACCGCTGCCTGGAAGAAACTGCGTTTCATTTTATCGGTCAGGTCTGATTTCCAACACTGACCCCTTACTTTGGACAATGAAATTCTGGAAAAAAATTCCCATGAATAATACACTCAGAGTTTTTAGAATTTGTAATAGCAACATTTAACCTAAGTTTAGCATTTGTTCAGTTTTTGTTTATTTTATATCTTAAAACACAAAATTTACACAGTATTTAGGGCAAACACATGGACATGTTCATGCAAAAATATAACACATTTGCAGCAAAAATGAGTTCACATTTGGAGAAACAAAATTATAAACAAACACACACTCCAATGGATGTTTCTTTGTGATTGTGTAAAACACATTCGTTTGGATTATAAACATGAGCAACTCATTCGGTCATATCATCACAAATATAGTTAGGCATGTGGCCTGAAAAAATATAGTAAGGCATGTGGCCAGAAAATACATTAATCATATAGTTTTCCTGTATAATATGTATCCGTAACTTTTGGGTGGAAAAATAGTGCCTCTTATACAAAAATATTTATGGCAATGTAAATTTTTTTTTTATGAATGGATAAAACAATAAGAAAACTGAATTTCTCACTGGAAAAAATAGAGTTTGAAAACAACAGAAATCTGATTAGAATCAAGTTGGACATCTTGTGGCAGTCAATATGTTTCGGAAGGAATAAAATATCGCCCATAAAAAAGTAACCATACGCCAGACAAATCTTTGTAAATACAGTATCACGTATAAATAAGTATAAATATCACGTCTAAATAAGTACACCCAAACAATATTTTTCATAAAAAGTGAATTTTATTCTAAACTAAAGATACCAGAATTCTATTTTTTCTAGTAGAATAATATACAACCAAGATGGATATTTGGTATTATTTATTGCCAAATTCCATTGAAACTCGGTAACCAAAACTAAAATTGTATAAAAATAAAGAGTGCACTTATTTTTGGACTATTGTTAGCTTAGCGGGTAGAGTGTTTGCCAATGGTCAGGGAGACTGGGGGTTCAATCCCTGATCGAGTCATACCAAAGACCCAAAAAATGGTACTTGATGCTTCCTTGCTGCTTAGCACTTAGCATTATAAGGTATGGATCAAGGGTAAGTAGAGTAACTGAGGGAAAGAAGTAGTGTTCTCCCCAAAACCTCAGTGAAGTAGCTATAGAAAAGGAAACCTTTGGGTCACCCTCGACAATGGTCAGCCAACTTATTTGTATTTTTAGTTACAGAGTTTCAATGCTCTAGAGTTTGGTAATAAATAATAACTAACAATATCTGTTTTGTTTGTACAAGGTGGAATGATAAAATTGTTGCCCTAGAAAAGACGACATGATTCCATTTCCGTTTAATGAAAACCGGCTTTCTTTTTTTTCTTGCAGACCATCTACAAGTTGGCCAGTTGTGCACAAATCCCCAGAGCGATAGGAGCCTTCTATCATGTCTGAAAGTGACACAATGTTCAACGAGCGAGATCGGAGATGCGCCGCTGTACAACTCATGCTCTCTACTGATCCAAGTTATGACAACAGGACCATTGCCAGCACCCTCAAAATGCAAATCTGGATTGCCACGAATAACAGGGATGTGCCTAGAGTGATGAAAACAAAGTTTCTGGCAATGGTTATGGTCTTTGGTGTGGTTTCAAGTGAGGGCCACATCATGCCACCTCACGTCTTCGGCTTGAAAGTCAACACCAAAGTGTACCTGGATGTGCTGAAGAGTGTGGTGATCTCCTGGTGCAATCAGGTGGCCGGTGGCAGACCTTGGGTGTGGCAGCAGGACTCGGCACCAGCCCACAAGTCCAAAGAGACCCAGGCTTGGCTTCAGGAGTGCTACGACTTTGTACCCTCCTGTAACTGGCCCCCCTCCTCCCCCGACCTGAACCCGCTGGACTACTTCGTTTGGTCATACATCGAGAATATCACCAACATGACCTCCCACAACACCAAAACCGACCTGATCGCCGTCATCCTCCGAGTATTCGCTGAGCTCCCACTGGCGCTTGTGGAAAAGGCATGCTCCCAGTTCCAGATCCGTATCAAGGCGGTGATTGAGGCTGAAGGCGGCTACATTGAATAGATGTCAGCTCTACTATATAATCAAGTTACCCGAATTGATTTTTTTCAATAGAAATTTTAAAATAAAGCTGTAGTACTGTTTTCTTTAGGACAACAATTTTATTGTTCCACCCTGTATAATGTTCTACTTGAAATAATGCTAGAGTGAGTCAAAAATTTTGCACCATTTTGGTAGATGCTTGTGTGTGGCACATATATCACATGACCGAAGCAGTTCAAGCCATAATAGGTACCTGTGTGTTGTGGTGGTAGTTGGTTCACTGATGCATTGTATTTTCTCACACTGTTTGTATGATTTGAAAGCTGGACAGATGAATGCGTAACCTTGTCTAATTGAGTCACTTATGCTTTATGAGTTCAAACAGGGCTATAATTCAAACCTGTTAAACTCCGCTTAAAAATTGACCTTGTGTCATATCCTGCCTGAGCGGAGGGGTTGGTTGATAAAGTAACCAAAAATATTTTTTCGTGAAAAGTAAAGGTGCAGTTGATAAAAGGAGATGGTTCAAAAAATTTCACTCAAGTTGCAAGAATCTTGATGATCAGGCAAGGTCAGGTTGGCCTAAAACTGTGGATTCTGAAGCCATCCTCCTAACTATAGGGACAAATCTAGTGAGTAGCACTTAGAGAGTATCAGGTGAGCTGTGCATTGTAGTTTGTGACATTCATGACCTCAGCAGAAGCATTCATAGCCGCTGAATTGTGCCTAATGTTAATAGAATATTGCAAAACTTTTGACATCATCATCACCTCATCTTGTCGTGCCACCTGCACAGATATCTCTGAGCTTCTTTTGCCACTCCTCCCTATTGTTTATCACTTTTGGCAGGTCCTCTGGACTACATTCCGTATCCTCACAGAGCTGCTGTATGTAAGTTCAAGCTGGTCGCCCTGCTTTACCTCGGCCATGTGAGGGGGTCCATAGGAGAACATCACTTATGAACCCGTCCCTGCTTCTCCAGCAGTGTCCTGCATGTCTGGTTTGTCTAACTTTGATAGTTTTCATGATGGGTAGTTGCTGCTTTGTGGGGTATTGCCTCCAAGACTTGTTCAATATTGCTTGCAGCATTCTTGTGTAGTTGTCATCAAGCTTTTTCTCTATCCGTTTAGTTAGCGTCCATGTAGTGCATCCATATAGCAGTATCGACATGACTGCTGCTTGGAAGAAATTGTGTTTCATTTTATTGGTCAGGTCTGACTTCCATTGGAGGTGCCCGTGGTGTAATGGTTATCGTCATAGGAAATGGACACGACGACACGAGTTCAAATCCTGGACCAGGCTAATTACATTTCACATAGCACTAATACCTTTGGGAAAGGTATGAATCCAATTATTCTCCCCCCAGCTATGGGTAAATAGTAGGGAAGACTAGGTTCTTCAGCCTTGGTTAGGCAACTAGTCTAGAAGAAGGAAAGCTCTGAATTCAAACCTGTTAAACTCCGCTTAAAAATTGACCTTGTGTCATATCCTGCCCAAGCGGAGGGGTTGGTAAATAGGATATGACCGATAGCCTATTGATAGCTGTCCATGCCTTTGTTAGTCACGTGTCGATGTCAGTCCCAGTTGATGAGACACTGCTTCCTACGTAGGTGAACTTGCCAACTACCCAAGTAAAATCTTTGGTTTCAGAAAAAATGTTTGTTGTGTTTCTCTCGACATTTTGACTCAAAAAAACAATGAGAAATGAATTCAGAATCTGGAAAGGAAAATGTATTTATCCAACCTCTACACCATGAGGCAACAGAGGATCAATTTTTAAGTGGATTAAAATTAGTTTTCCTTCTCGACTGGTTGCCAGACTAAGTTTAAAGAATCTTGTTAATTCTATAATTCACCTATAACTGGAGGGAAAATAGTTGGATCCATACTTTTTTCATGAGTACTTGTGCAAAGTGAAAATGTATACAGCCTCATCAAGGATTTGAACTCGGATCACCATGTCCATTTTCTACAATGATGACAACTGGAATAGAAAATGTAAATGAAGAATTAAACTTAGCAAACATTTCTCAAGGACAAACAAACTCTCCCAATTATTGATATCGATTTGGCTAGTCTACATCAAACCATTTGATCATCTTTAGAGGACAGACAAACTCTTCCCAATTATTGATATAGATTTGGCACCTCTACATCAAAAACTATTTGGCTCTTTCTAGAGGACAGACAAGCAAACTCTTCCCAATTATTGATATAGATTTTTACATGTTCAGTTGATGCTTTTGAAGGCTCTCAGTGCTAGGAATATTTTTGCAAATTGTTGATTCCTTGTTATCGTTCCATTTTTCATTTGGAACCATTTTTCTTGGGATGTTGCCAATGATGAAAAAAATAATTCAGTTAAATAATGTTAAGTTATGTTAGTTGTAAAGCCAATGAAAACTATATTTACCCAGTCAACTGGGGCTGTAGAATACACTGATTGCATCTCTGCAGAGGGGTATGACCCCACCAGTGAGTGTCCTGGATATGAAATTACACCATCTGATGGTAAAGCTTCAGCCTTGGAGATTTGGGGAATGCAGAGTAGCCCTTCATTGCCATTGCTCCTAGGTAGACTACCGAAATGGTAGCACTTGATAGGGTCTTATGTATGGGTCAAATAAAATAAACCATGTGTGCAAATGAATGAATAATTTTAAATTGTCACTTTTATATAGCAATACCCTAGGCCGTTTAATTGTGCAAAAAAGAGCTCAGACTCATTTAAAAATGTTATCAACAAAATGTTTACAAATCATATACATATTTAGTTTTTATGTGTAAACAGGATTTGGCATTAAATAACCTACAATGTTTGACATGCAACCACACCAAAGTGAAAACTATATTCAATCCTAATTTCAGTTTTGGATTAAGCTTTAAAAACCTAAAATACTTTATTCTTCTTTTTTCCTAATGTTGACAAAAGGGAGTCCCTGTGGTGGTATGGCTAATGTGCTAGACTGCGATATCATAGCAACTGATTTCAAACTCCAATCGAGCTATTATGTTCACTTTTGGTCTTTTACCTTTGGGAAAGGTATGAACCCCCTTATTCCTCCAGCTATGGCTTGAATAGTATCACCCATGAAGGTTGATATGCCATTAAACAAAGAAACTAAACTAAATCAATCATATTATATTGACAAGTGGAGTTTTAGAATATTTTTGAACTAGAAATAAACTAATCAATATTAACTTTATTATTGACTAAATACACAGGTTATTAATAATACCATGAGGCTTGGTTTTATTTGGTTTGGTTTCTTTTGTTTCAATGGTATATCAACCTTTGTGGGTTATTTTATGCCAGAGCCATCCTCGTAGAAGAGCTGTTGTGGTACTATTTAATCCAAATCTGGTGGGATAAGAGAGTTCCTGCTTTTCCCTAGGATATTAGTCTAAATGTTAGTGTAATAGAGTGACTGGAGTTTGAACTTGCTTTCTATGGTATCACAGTCCAGCGTGTTAGCCACTACAACATGAAATGCTACTACTGCTACTACTAACATGTGCTTTGTGTAAAATGTTTATTGATGTCAAAAATATAATTTGTGACCTGAGTTCAAATCCTGGGAGAGGTTGTTTGCATTTCACTTTGTGCCAATGCCCTTGGGAAAGGTAGGAATTCATTTGTTCTCCCTCCCTGTCATGAGGAAATGAGTAGAGCAGACTGGGTTCTTAAGTTTTGGTTAGGTAACCAGTCTAGGAGAAAGAAAAACTCTGAATTAAAACCAATAGTACCCCACTTAAAAATTGACTTGGTGTCACATTCTGCCTGTGTTAGAAAGGTTAGGTAAATATTACAACTTCTTCTTCTTCTTATAATAATAATAATAATAATAGCAACAACAGCAACAATAATAATAATAATAATGTACCTGGACCTTGCTAGGGAATTGAAAAAAACTATGGAACATGAAGGTGACAATTATACCAATTGTGATTAGTGCTTTTGGTACAGTAACTAAAGGACTATTCAAGGGACTGGAGGACTTGGATGTTGGCAGACGGGTAGAGACCATCCAAACTATAGCATCATTGAGAACGGCCAGAATACTGAGAAGAGTTCTGGAGACTTAAGGAAACTTGCTCTCACTCAAACTCCAGTAAAAGACCATCAGCTAATGCTGATGTGAAAAACTCTAATGATCATTAATATTATAATGATGCAATTTTCATTTCTATGTTATCATTGCACAGGAAAAACAGTACATTATAATGAGATTTTTGAATGAAAAATTCTAATAAGATGCACAAAGAGAATAAGACAATTTCAGGTCCAAGTTGAAACTTAATACTAGTGTAGTGGAAGGAAAATTTCGTATTTTGGTTTGGCACGCAATTTAATTCGACGCATAATTTCACCCAATCAGGATGACCTATCCTATTCAGCCCGGATCTTTTTTACGGGCAGCAGAAATTGGGTAAGCTGCCAAACCCAGTCTCTTTGGCTGGAGAACGCCAGCCAGTGCACACGTCACACTGGCCGATTCTTCAATAGCAGCAGTAGCATGGACACATGAGGCAACCTATCTAATTTATGGATTCCTTGCAAGGAATCCCTGTTGAATATAAATTAGATACATTCAACATGCCACGCACAGGCACAACTTTAAGTCACCCCCAAAATTGGCTATGTCAAAGCGATGCTTTTATTCCGCTCTTGACACCTAGCTCTCAATTCGCCTCTGGGCCACTTTAATGGAGACCAACACACGCATGTGACAACACTTCTCCTCGCTAACCCTAACAATAACAATTTCTCCACGCTAAAATTAAGGCTAAACTAGTATGGGGATAGGGGTGTCTGCATTCATCTTCACTCAAATCATCAAAATTTCTCAAGGAAGATTATTAAATGCCTATTATAGAATACTTTCTTGAATTTATTTACTTGCAATTATAATATAAATTCTATAAATAGGATATAACTCAATATTGACCTTAATGGACACTGAAGGCCACCTTTAAGTGTGTGTGAATAATCCTAAAAACTGCTTAGGAAGCAAGTGATAAGCGCTTTATTTTTCCTTTCTAATCATCCTCATATACACAAAACACACATACACAAGCATTTATATGATTTCCAGAAATCTGGAACATCTAGAAAACTGGCTAATCTAGAATAATCTAGAATCTTGGCATGATATCAAAGAGCTCTAGAGGAACAGCTGTAGTTTGCCAGATGGATCATGGATCATGTTCTGATAAAGATTAGAGGATTAATTCTGAATAAATAGATTTTGAAGGAGGAATCCCTTGGGGTAGTGGCTAATGTGCCAAACCACACTATCATAGTAAGTAAGTTCAAACTCCAGTCATGCTATTATGTTCACTTTCAGACTAATACTCTAAGGAAAGATATAAACCCATTTATCCCCCCTTCAAGCTAAGGGTTAAATAGTAGCACTACTGTTCTTCTATAAAGATGACTTTGGAATCAAATAACCGATGAAGGTTGATGTGCCATTGAACAAAGAAACTAAACAGATTTTGCTTTGACAGTGTACCAGTATGTATAGTTGAGTACCAGTATTAAAAATAAACTTTATTTTGTACAATTTATTGTACATAACATGCATTCATACATAACACACATTTGTGTATAATACACACTCCAAACTTTTGGCTAAGAAACACTGGAAAAAAAGTACCTTTCATATATTGACTATTTGAAATTTGTAGCTACTAAATTTATACTAAATTTGACTGTCATTTGTGGATATCATTCATGTCATGTGACTAAGATCGACTCTTCTTGAGCCTCAGGGGGCTGTCACCCCAGGTTCTTACATGCTCTGGCAGGGCTTGGTTTATCACCTGGCACTTGAAGAGCCTCCTTTAAGGGAAATGTTGATGGGGCCCAAAGCATTTTTGGAGCTGCTGGGCTTGTCTGGGCTATGGTCCCGTGCCTGGCTTATATGTTAAAAGGCCTTGTGCTGTATTTTGGCATTGTGGGATTCCATATAAATAAATTTATACTAAATTTAACATTTGTTCAACTTTTTAGCCAGTTTGTATCAATTAAAAATAAGAATTTATATTATGTTTTGAAACAAAGTTTACACAGTATTTAAAGCAAAGGCAAGAACATGTTCACACAGAAGTGTAACAGCCTAGTTGGCTGGGACTTTAGAATACACTGACTGAATCTTTGTAGAGGGGTATGATTCCCCCAATAAGTGTCCCGTGGCCCAGTTGGCTGGCGTGGTAGAATACACTGACTGCATTTCTACAGAGGGGTAAAACTCCTCGCCCAAAGTGTGTCTTGAATATGACACTAAATCATCTGATGATGAGGCTCTAGTTCTTGAGCTCAGGGGAATATGGAATACCCCTTCACTGCCATTACTCCTAGGTCCACTTTGACTCAGAGTGGTAGTGCTTGATAGAATCCTCTCTATGGGTCAAATAGAACTGTTGGGCATTTTAACTATATGCACATAAATGACAAATATCAAATTGAATTGTTAGTGTTACATAGCAATACTTGAAACCATTTAATTGTATGTAAACAAATGAGACATATTGAATGAAATTATTAGTGGTGAATATCAATACTGGAAACTCTTTTAGTGTGTGTTGAAATGGAATTATTGGTATTATATGGGTGTACAGGGAACCATTTTAACTGTGTGCAAATAAAACTATTTGTGTTGAATGCTTGAAACCATTTATTTGTATGCAAAAATTGAATTATTGGTATTACATAGCAATACTTTGAATGATTTGACTGTGTCCAAATGAATAGTATGGAATAGAATTATTTGTGTTAGAAAGTAATACTTGCTACCACCTAACTGTATGCAAACCATAGTAATACTTAATTGTGTGGAAACAAATTAGCTCTAACTTTTTTAAAAGTAAAAAGACCAACAAACTATTCACTTTCAAATCATATTTGTATATCCATTTAACTGTGTGCAAACAAATGAGATCTGGC
This sequence comes from Sepioteuthis lessoniana, assembly GCA_963585895.1. Taxonomy (NCBI): domain Eukaryota; kingdom Metazoa; phylum Mollusca; class Cephalopoda; order Myopsida; family Loliginidae; genus Sepioteuthis; species Sepioteuthis lessoniana. Next base: position 76,104 of record CAUZXS010004746.1, on the reverse strand, counting down.
TCATTCAAAAAGTTTATCCACAAACTATGCAAATCATATATTTAATATCTACCTATCTATCAATCTATCTATACTAGCCCAGAGGCATAATGGTGTTGTGGCCTTGAAGGGCCAGAAGTGAATAACACAAAGAGATGTAATGTTTACAGCAGTATATATTTACAGACAGTAACAGTTACCGGTAACTGACTAGACTCACTTGCCTTGTTTATCAAGCCAGTCACTATTTATAGTGTCGGGGAGGGTCTATGCAGTGATATCATGGGGTATATCACCATAACAAATGGTTAAAGTCTTCACCTATGATCCAGGAGACCAAGGTTTAATCCCAGCTTGAGTCATATGAAAGACTCAAAAAAATGGTACTTGATGCCTCTTTACTTAACATTCACCATTATAAGGTATGGATCAAGGGTAGGTGGAGTGATCCAGGGAAAGGAGTAGTGCCCTTCCTTACACTTCAGTGTAATAGCTATTGAAAATGGAGCCTTTGGATCACCCTCGACTACAATCTGCCAACTCATATATAAAGAGGATTTGACATTAACGTTACGTTATAAAAACCAACCAAACACAAGCAAACCAAATAAAAATGTAACAAACTATTGGAGAAAATACATTCACAATAGAAGAAACAAATTATAAACACTCATTCCACTGGTTATTTCTCTGTAGTTTTTATTACACATTAGTTAGTTTAGGAGGTGCCCGTGGTGTAATCGTTATCGTCGTAGGAATTGGACATGACGATACGAGTTCAAATCCCTGACGAGACTGATTGCATTTCACATAGCACTAATACCCTTGGGAAAGGTATGAATCCAATTATTCTCCCTCCAGCTATGGGTAAATAGTAGGACAGACTGGGTTCTTCAGCCTTGGTGAGGCAACTAGTCTAGGAGAAGGAAAACTCTGAATTCAAACCTGTTAAACTCCACTTAAAAATTGACCTTGTGTCATATCCTGCCTGAGCGGAGGGGTTGTTAAATAGGATTAGTTAGTTTAGACCATAAACTTATAACTTATTATTGGTTAGGTTGTGGCAAATATGGAGACATATGTGAGCAGAAAAAAAAAAGTTAATATTTATTCATTTAACTTTCAGAGATAAAACCTGATAATTTTTATCACATAGAATATTCGGACTATATTCATTGTTATATTCACAACGTTTTCACTGAAATATCCTTCGGCTTTCTTCAGATGTTTCATGTTGAATTTGGGAGCCTACACAGATCATCAAATTGAACCTTTTATTTAATCCACGAGGTAGATTATCCTAATTCTAATAATCATGACTGAGTATAAGCATTAAGATATAGTAAGAATTCTTTGTTATTTTACTTGAAGTTGGGATTGAACCTGCGACAGGACACATGGTGTAGTGGATAAGATGTTTGGTTGGAAAGAGCTTCTTGTATCTGGTCATAGTTAACATACAAAGCAAACAAAAGAAACGACAAGATAAGCTCATTTTCTTATAAAGGAACATTTAATATATACATAACATACATACAAGAAGTATGAACAAGAATACATAATAATGTGTACATATTCATAAATTGCCCAGTCAGGCGGGGGGTGGTGGTGGTGTAGAATACACCGACTGCACCTCTGCTGGGGGTAAGACCCCCTCCAAAGAGTGTCCTGCATATGACACTAAACAATCTGATGGTGAGATTCCTGTGATCCTGGAGCTTTGGGGAATGTGGAGCACCCCTTCACTGCTATTGCTCCCAGGTCCACTCTGGCTCGGAATGGTAGCACCTGATAGGGCTCTGCCTATGAGTTAGAACTAACTGCATACTTACGTTAAAATGAATTATTTGAATTAGAACTGTTTGACCAAACTGAATAGCTTGAAATAGAAATGTTTAAACTGCGTGCTTATGCTAAACTGAATTATTCGAAATGGAACTATTTTTGACATTGAAACTGTACTTACACTAAACTGAATTGTTTAAGATAGAACTGTTTTGACATCTAACTGTGTGTTAACAAAATCTGTACTTATATTAAACTGAATTGGCTGAATTAGAACTGTTTGACAAAACTGAATAGCTTGAAATAGAAATGTTTTTGACAATTAAACTGTGTACTTATACTAAACTGAACTGTTTGAAAAAAAATTGACTATTTGCATAAAAATGGGTTTGGTGTTAAATAAATAACCTACAAAGGTCGATATGCTATAAAAACCAACCAACCATCATTTATAAACAAGCAGCATATGAAAAGGTGAAAAAGACAGTAAAAATCAGACTTTAATAAGTAAACCCTGCAAACTTTATATTTCAAAAAATAGGGTAAGATAAAGTTCATTGCCAGGTTTTGGAGACAAAGTCTCTCTTCTATTCAACAAACAGATAAAAAGATGTGTCCTAACTGTTTAAAGAACATGGGTTAAAATGTATGAGAATGATTCTGGGATTGACATATGGCTATTATCAAATACACCTCTTATTCGAGAACAACAATTATTTATTGTCTTTCTAATAAGAGATCTTTTTTTTTCATTTTTATATTTGTGTGCACACATGGAGACATACAGGCTCATCTCTTTTTATCTGTTTAAACTAGAAATTTTTTAAAAAATAGCCAAAATTAATGGAAATGTTTGTAAGTCTCCTGAGATTTCCCATGGGAAAATCAAAAATATTAAAAGTAGATTTAACGTCTCTGCCATTTTGGTCATAAAAACTTACTTTCTGTATTTGTCAGCTCTAAAAAGACTGGGTGAGTGTGGGGAAGTGGTAAAACACGAGCAGAAGATGCAGAAGGAAAAAAAGAGAGTAAGCAATTGTGGCAGAACTGAAAGAAGAGAGGGTGAAAAAAAATGGGACCAGTATTTAGTGGTTGCATATGAATAAGCTGAATTTGATGATGAAGAAAAATCTGCAGCAAAAAGATGAAGAAATACATTCTAGCCAAGATGAAGGTGACTCAGGTTGACTCTCAAGTTGTCACTTGTATCTTCTGGGTAGGTCTTAGAATACACTGACTATCCCCTGCCAAAGGGGTAAGACTTCCCTCACAAAAAAGTGGGGTGTCCTGGGTATGACACTAAACTGCATCTGATGGCGAGACTCCAGTTCTTAAGAAGTATGGAGTATGGAGTATACCTTCAATTTGATAGAAAATAGGATGAGTTAAAAAAAAAATGGTCTGTCTTTTACACAGAGGAAATAATGAATGATCAATCTTGAAACAACTACATTAGAGATCCTATAAAACCACAAGATCTCAAACACAGGTTTTCTACTTTTAAACAATACTTGTAATCAACTACAAAGTAGCAGCAAAAAAAAAAAAAAAAAATTAAAATAGTTATAAAACAAAGCTAAAAATTAAGATCAGATCCATGCTGACCTAGAGTGGTAGTATCTGTTAGGGTCCTGTCAGAGGATGGGCAAGTTGATCTGTTTATAGATTATTTGTATTCGATAAGACTGGAAAAAAAAGGTGTTGAGAAATAACAACACAAAAAACATAGATATAAACATACCTTGAATACGATTTCTTAACCTTTAGGCACAAAATAACCCAAGACTGGTTGATATGCCAATAAAATCAATCAATCAAGAAACATGAAGGTATTTATCTTACTTATCTTGGAAGTCCCAGTCCTGTCTCTCATAGAAAAACATTCCAGTCAAAATTGTTGTGGGAAATATTAACAAAACCAAAAGAAAAAAAAAAAGAAAAATGGAATTTGAGCAAAATCAAATGTAATGGGATAAAAAACACAATTATCTACCTTTGCTTTTGGAACTCTCTAAGCATGCCTTTGTAACAAAAAGAATTGATAGAATGTGCAGCTATATTTACACCTGGGCTTTGATTTTTATGGCATGTCAAACCATTTAGAGTTATTTTATGCCTATGAGGTTATAGAATTGTGTTCACTGCACTTCATATTTACATTTTTTGTGTAGTTGTTTCTTAAAATGGATGTTTTGTTCTCCTATCAATTTTTAAACAGATCAAGTAGATCCATTGTTATGACCCGAACAGGTACTATCACTCTGGGTCAGAGTGGACCTGGGAGTAATGGCAATGAAGTTGTACTGCACACTGCCCAGATCTCCAGAAGTTGAGCCTCATTATAAGATATAGTTTAGTGTCATACCCAGGACACTTGGGGTGGGTTTTTTACCTCACTGCCAGGACACTTATGAGGGAGCCTTACTCTTCTACATGGGGGGGGGGGATATAGTCAGTGCATTCTAAGCTCTGTCAATAGGACTGATATAAAACTTTACATTCTAAAAAGAAAAATGACACAGAAAATTATTGAGTAAAGTTGGGATCAGGAAAGACAGACTATTGTCTAAATCAAGAAAATTATTTTGAGTTGGCACTCACTGGGGAACTGCCATAAGCTGGGTAACTGCCATTAGCTGGGGTACTGCCAGCTTATATACATTACGTCTCAAAGGTGGCAACTTGCAAATGAGAAGATGTAATGAATTCTGAGTGAGAGGTCGTGTTATGTCGGCTGAGATAAGCTGGCCATTACACAAGACAGAGACTGGACAGTTATCAACATTTAGGAGGACTTTAAAAACCCATGGAAGAAGGAGAAATAAGTCCGAGAAAGGTAGAAAAGCATAAAGTCATAAGTGGCAAGAAAGGAGACACACTTAGAATAACGGTTACAATCATAGGAAAAGGAACTGATGACACGAGTTCAAATCTTGGACGAGGCTGATCGCATATCAGTTCACGCTAATAACCTTGGGAAAAGTATAAATCCAACTCTTGTCCTCCTAGTTATAGGTAAATAGTAGGGCAGACTGGTTTTTTCAGCTTTAGTTAGGCAACTAATCAAGGAGAAGGAAAACTTCAAATACAAACTAGCTTCCCTCTGCTTAAAAACTACCCATGGTGGAAGGGTTGGGTTTATTGGTATGCTTTGTAGTAGTGAAGATATGTAGTTGAGTCCTCACTCACCAAGAACTAATATTAGCATCAGCATATCCATGATATACTAATATTGAGCTCAACGGAAGGAAAGACAAAATAAACTTAATAGCACATACAAAAACATTTAATATTCCATATGTACAAAATACATCCAGAGAGCATCACAACAAATGAATATAGAGACGTGTCCTATGATAGAATTAGGCATATATTGTTTCATGAACATGCAGTATGTAGAAGGTGTACAAAATGGAAAAAGACTTACTTGACAAGTACGATTAATATATGGCAGGGTCAGAAATAACATCTCTACAATTCAATGAAAAGAGAGAAAAAGAGGTCGAGAATGGGTTTCTGTCATCTGACATCCTACATTATGATACCTTAATAGATATACCAATTCTCTAAAGAAATAATTATCCATTGTCTTTCTTCAGTTAAACAGGTGGCTGAGAATTGAAAAGAATAATGGTGAAAAGGGAAAAAAGAATTGGGAAAAATAAAAAGGAATCAGAAATCTCGCATTGAGATACTGAAAGCCGTTATGACTAAAGAAGATAGCAATATATCATGAATTTTAGATGTGCTGATAAAGAGTCTCATTAAATGAGTGAATAAAAAAATCTGCCAGGAGATGATGTTATATATTGACCCTGGCCAAACTGTCAAAAGAAGAAATGCACCTGTGTAAATAATAGGTGCATCCGGTCAAAGATATCAGGGGACAACCTTGACTTTCGAAGGGTTGAATTGAGTGCGAATTGTGACGCTTGAAAGAAATAGGTGGGCGTCAAATTATTATATAACCCCGGCGACAGGAAGTTCAGATCAGTTGGAGAGAAGATGCTGGAATGAGAACCATGTCCCAGCAGAGGCTGGGCCCCCAGGCCCCCGGTTGAGCAGCCCAGGAGAATGAGAAAGAAATGCTGCTATGGCCAGAAGAGTGGGGGGTCAATATGTTGCAGTTCTGTTCAGTCTCCAACTCACCTCTCACAGATAATACCTTTCGTAACCCTTTCGAACCCTTTCAAATAAAGTGAGAGGTATATTTTTCTAAAGAACTGTGTCCACTCATCTTTATTGTGTTGAATATGTTTCTGCATGCATCTGAAAATGAGTATGTTACAATACAGTCACATACCAAAGTCATTGGGAAGATATTCATTAGGTAAAAAAAAAAATGAGAAAAATTATAGTTGTCTGAATTTCTGAAACAAAGCTTGATGATTTTTATCATTCAAGGTTTTCAGACTATTGTCTTCAACTTTATTGTTATACTCACGACGTTCTTAGTGACAATCATCTAGAAATTGCAGGCTCAATCCTGATTGCAGTCGAGTAACAATAGGGGAATACTTAACACTTGTACCCGGTTATGGTACTATTTACCAACCCCTCCGCTCGGGCAGGATATGACACAAGGTCAATTTTTAAACGGAGTTTAACAGGTTTGAATTCAGAGTTTTCCTTCTCCTAGACTAGTTGCCTAACCAAGGCTGAAGAACCTAGTCTGTCCTACAATTTACCCATAGCTGGAGGGAGAATAATTGGATTCATACCTTTCCCAAGGTTATGGTAAATGGGATCAGAGCAAGTGACCCCTGGGGATTAAATAAAGGATACAGTTTGAAGTTCTGTGTAGGCTCTCGAGTTTGACAAGAAATTCTTGAAGAATGCTAGAGGACACATCAGCCGAAACATTGTGAATAAAACAATAAAAATGAAGACAATAGTCTGAAAACTCTGAATGATAAAAATTTTGTTGGAAAGCAAAAGAGCAACAAATGATACACATATCATTTCTTGACTGTAAGTTTCATTTTTTAAAAGTGAAAAGTTCCGCGTTAAAGTGATGTGGATGTGCCATAGTGTAATGGTTATTACCATACAAAATAGGCACGACAACATGAGTTCAAATCCTTGACAAGACTGTTTGCATTTCACATAGCGCTAATAGCCTTGGGAAAGGTATGAATCTAATAACTCTCCCCCCCAGCTATGGGTAAATAGTAGGGCAGAGTGGGTTCTTTAGCCTTGGTTAAGCAACCAGTCTAGGAGAAGGAAAACTCTGAATTCAAACCTGTTAAATTCCACTCAAAAATTAACCTCGTGTCATGTCCTGCCAGTGCAGAGGGATTGGTAAATACCTGTCAAAGATATGTAGAAACAGAGTAGAAGTGTGCTTGGCCCATAACATAGAGGTCCACGGATTGATACTGATTTGCAACAATTGATGTTTTATTGAAGGTCTGGGTGAAAAGTTGAAGAGTTCCTCCTAGTAGTAGAAAGTGAAGGAGATTTATTTGATTTTGAAGTCCTTTTATAGCGGGGCCCCATGCAATAAATATGATGCATGAGTGGCCATCACAAAAAAATGCTTGATCTTCTCAGCATTCCCTTTTTGAGGTGCCCCAGGCACCAAGCAATAAACTTAGCTCTGCTAAGCAGGTAGTGCCAAAAAGAAAAGGTCCCTTGATACTAAGCAATTAACTTACAATCACCTACCAAGGTTGAATACCTGGGGCAGGTAGAAATTGAAGGGATTTAATTAAATATCCACTAAATCAGTGTGTGACACAAGGTTGTTTTATAGTGGGGGAGTGACAAATTAAGACTCATGTGTGGCTATTCTAAAAAAAGTCTGGTCCTGTCAGCATTTCTCTTTTGGAGTATCTCAGGTGCTGAGCAATAAAGTCAACTCTGCTAAGCAAGTATTGTCTGATGGAAGCCCCCACCCCTCTCCAGAGACCAGGTGATCAACTTACAATTATTCACCTGGTAAGAATACCTGATGATCCTGCCTGGTAGCAGGTGTAAATTGAAGTCAGCATTTGACACGAATCAAGACACATGCAGGTCAGAGTGAACCTGAGAGTAATGGCAATGAAGAGGTACTCCCCAGTCCTCAAAGCTTCAGAACTGCAGCCTCAACATTCGATAGTCTAGTGTCATATCCAGGACACTTTTGGGGGGAGTCTTACTCCTCTACAGATACAATCTGTGTATTCTACAGCTGACTGGGCAAGAGCAATAGTGTTAAAATGCTCTAATGTAGATAATAATAAAGCAGTTTAAAATAGGGCCTTAGGTCACACTCACCCCAATCATTATATTTTCTTAATGGAGATAATTCTTAGATCTTAAGTAAATAGACCATCCTCTTATTTATCTATTTGGAATTAATTATGATATCAATACTATATGATTTAACATTGAGTTTAATGGCTGCAAAAACAACCTTTTATCAAGTAATAATAAAATATGAAAAGAACAAACAAAAAACAATAAATAATAATGTTGAAGAAACAAACAATAAACTGATGATCATAAGGGGATGTCCTTGTGCCTGATGTGTTGAACTATGACATCGTGCTAAGCAAGTTCAAACTCCAGTTGCACTATTACGTTCACTTTTGGACTAATGCCCTAGAGAAAGGTATGAACTCTTTTATCCCTGCCAGCTATGGGTTAAATAGTATCATGACTATTTTTTTCAAGAATGGTTTTGACATTGAATAACCCATAAAGGTTGATATGCCATTAAGAAACCAAACCAAACCAAACCAAACTGATGATTATAATTAAACATTATTGTCCCCAAAACATTTTCAGGTCTTTGAATCCCCATACTAAGCAATTCCTCATCATGCCATTTCTCAGAACAATGAGTTATTTGGTGGTGCCCATTTCCTCTCTAAATAATGTGTGACAGGTTATACTTGGTTATATGGTACCAGTAGTAAGGAATGATCTTTGGAATAAATTTAGAGCTTTCCTTCTCATAGACTGGTTGCTTTACTATATATAAAGGAGATCATTTTGCCTTACTATTTACTCATAATTGAGGGAAACAGATGGATTCATGCCTTTCATAAAGACATTAGCATGAAGTGAAATTATTTGTATTAAGAATTATAACTTGAAGCTATAATTGTTTACTAAAGTATATTTGGGACAGTCAGCTGGGCCTGTAGAATACACTGACTGCACCTCCGCAGAGGGGAGATACTCCCCCAATAGGTGTCCTGGATATGACACTTAACAATCTGTTGGTGAAGCTCCAGTAATGCTGGAGCTTTGGGTAATACAGAGTACCCTTTCATTGCCATCACTCCCACCTGAAAGGGACCTATCTATGGGCCAAATAGAACTGGTTGACATTTAAAATGTATGCTTATGCTTAACTGAATTGTTTGAAATAGAACTGTTTGATCATTTGACTGTGTGTAAAACCATTTAACTGTGTGAAAAAAATGAGCTCAGGCTCATTTAAAAATGTTATCTACAAAATGTGTTTAGAAATCATATATGTAATATATATGTATAAAAGGGATTTGGCATTAAATAACCTACAATGGTTGATATGCCTTAAAACCAAACCAAACTAAACCAAACAAAAGAAAACTAAACTAAAGATTATTATCATTAGTTTTATTAGTCATTTGAAACCATAGAACTGTGCAAAAAATGATAAAGATTGTTATGTGATTAAACGAAGAAACTGAACGAAACGAAACCAAACCAAACCTAATTCAATTTTTAATATTCTTTATTTTTAGACACTTTTATAAGTTATAAAAGTAAAGCTGGTGACCATAGTCAAGGGCTACCCAAAAGCCCCCTTTTCAATAGTTACTACACCGAGGTGTAGGGGAGAGCACTACTCCTTTCCCTGGATTGCTCCACTTTATCCTTGAAACGTAATTTATAATGCTGAGTGTTAAGCAAGGAGGTATCAAGTACCACTTTTTGAGTCTTTGGTATTACTTGACCTGAGATTGAACCCCAGACTCCCAGGCCATTGGCAAACATTCTACCACTAAGCCAATGGGCCGGTCAGACATTTTCATACACAACTATTAAAATTATCTACAAATGAGAATATTTTTCATCTGAAGATTTACTTCAATGCAGAAACTTGAAAACTTTGTTAAATTCTAAGAAATTATGTCCAAAAAAAAAAGCATTAAACAGTTTGTAGAATAAATTCAGAGACATTTTTTTATCAGGCATAAATGTAGCAAGTTGTCCTGCCAGGACGTTGGTAGGTAGGGTTGAATTCACAGTTTACCTTCTACTAGATTGATTTGTCTAACCCAGTCTGCTCAACAATTTACTCAAAACTGAAGAGAAATATAATGAATTCATTATTTCCTCAAGAACGTCACCTCAAAGTGAAACACAAATAGCCAAAACCAGGAGAAAAACTTGGGTTACTGAGTCGATTCCTTACACCACTTTACAACACTCCCATAATTTAGGCCAATTTACACCATTACCTATAATTCATGCCACTTTATGCCACTCCGATAACTAAGACCACTTGACACCACTACCTATAATTTTGGGCATTTTTATGCTACTTTATGCTACTCCTATAATTTACATCACTTTATGCCACTCCTATAACTAAGACACTTTATGCCACTCCCATAATTTATGCCACTTTACACCACTCCCATAATTTATGCTACTTTATGCTATTCCTATAATCTAGGTCATTCCTATAATTTACATCATTTTATGTCACTCCTATAATCTATGCCACTTTACATCACTCCTATCATTCATGCCACATTATCCCACCCCTATAATTTACACCACTTTATGCCACTCCTATAATTCAACACCACTTACACCACTCCTATAATCTATGCCACTTTTTGCTATTTGAAGTGGTCTCTATAATCTCAGTTCTGCTTTTCTAGTAAAGATACTCACATGGAAATATTAACATTTTTTTAATCACCAGTAAGAAATTCCAAGAATGTGTTGACAGGGATGGTGAACATGTGGAGACTGTTTGGAATTATATTATAAAGGTACTCTCAGAAGGGTGTAAAATTTTTTTAATCTCTCTGTATATATATATATATATATAGTATCATCCATAAATAAGTATACCTCTAACAATTTTCCAATAAAAAGTTAATTTTCTTCTAGACCCAAATATGCTAGGATTTTAAATGGAAAACATACAATTAAAATAGATATTATTAGGCATTATTTATTAACAATGAATATGTTAAATATAAGTATACCTCTAACAATTTTCCAATAAAAAGTTAATTTTCTTCTAGACCCAAATATACTAGGATTTTAAATGGAAAACATACAATTAAAACAGATATTATTAGGCATTATTTATTAACAATGAATATGTTAAATATAAGTATACCTCTAACAATTTTCCAATAAAAACTTAATTTTCTTCTAGACCCAAAACATACTAGGATTTTAAATGGAAAACATACAATTAAAACTGATATTATTAGGTATTATTTATTAACAAACTCAACAACACTGAAATTGTAACAAAAAAATAAAATCATATAAATCTGCTTTAAAGATGTACTTATTTTTTGACTGTTACATACGTATATCAAATAGTGAGTAAAGTTGGTGACCGTAGTCGAGGGCGACCAGAAGGCTCCCTTTTCAATAGCTACTACACCGAGTTGTAGGGAAGGGAGCTACACCTTTCCCTGGATTGCTCCACTTTACCCTCGATACGTACCTTATATTGCTGAGTGTTAAGCTAGGAGATATCAAGTATCATTTTTAAAGTTTTAGGTATGACGCGACCTGGGATTGAACCCAAGTCTCCTGGATCATTGGCGAACTGGCATGATGGTTAGAGTGTTCGCCAATGGCTCGGGAGACCTGGGTTCAATCCCAGGTCGAGTCATACCAAAGACTCAAAAATGGTATTATAAGGCACGGATCAAGAGTGAAGTGGAGCAATCCAGGGAAAGGAGTAGTGCCCTCCCCGACACTTTGGTGTAGTAGCTATCGAAAAGGGAGCCTTCGGGTCACCCTCGACTTAGGTCACCAACTTTACTTACTTACATATATCAAAATCAATAATCAGTACGACAAGTTGGAATCAGTACTTTAGGATAACTTATATGAAAACAAGAGATCAATGAAAAAACAATGAAATAGATACTAGTACCAGCTAGTATCATCAATACTAGCAGATAAAGTCTAAAGGTGTGATTAGTTTAATAGTGCAAATGGTTGAATTATTACTTTGAAAACAAAAAGAAATAAATAAACAATTTTCATCAGTACGAACCAATTATTTTAGATGACATGACAGGCAAACTGCTGAGAGAATTTCAATCAAGATTGATTGTCAGACCGAATTATTAATGATAAACCTACAAGATGTACATTGTATTGTTCAGTGGACAGAAATAGAAAATATGAAAAAAGAGAAATATGAAGACATAGTTTTAAAAAGTTTAAAACTATGGAATATGACAAAACTCTGTATAGTATCATAGTTATTAGTACGACAAAGGAATTAGTGTGCTGAGTTTGATTTTATTGGGTCATGTTTTATGGCATATCAACCCTTCTGGGTTATGCAATGTCAAATCCTATATATATATATATATATATATTTACTTATCTAATATTTACCAGCATTCAAGGTACCAGAAAAAAAACCCGCCAGGAACAAGAGATAAAAATATCTCGAATCACCGCCCAGGGGAAAAAGAAAAAATTATAGGTCAAAAAGAAAGAAAAGGCCAACCTCGTCAGACCCCTTGAAAAAAATCAAGGGATACGCAGTCAGTTGGTCAAAAGAAAACTAAAACCTTCCGCAAATCCTGCAATGCTACAATTACAAAAGTGCTCAACACAAGTGAAGCCAATTATAAAATTAACTTAAATCGCGAGTTGAAAATCTTCTACTAAAGTTTCACCTTATCGGATCATCAGGAAGTTAGGCTTCCTGAGGATCTGATAAGGTGAAACTTTAGTAGAAGATTTCCGACTCGCGATTTAAGTTAATTATATATATATATATACATACCATTCATATGCAAATAATTTGGAGGTAACTTTATTTTCAAACAAGTTAGAACCCATTTTTTTGCACTAAGTTAATTGGTTTCAAGTATTGCTAACACTAATAATTCTATTTAATATTTATTATTTGTTTGCACACAGTTAAATGGTTTGTTTCACTTTGGTTTAGTAGCATATCAACAATTTTTGGTTATTTAATGCCAAATCTGGTTTATATATATATATATATATATATATATTAAATATATGATTTTTGAAGATAGGTAGTGATTTGAAAAATAAAATAAAATAGATAAAATAAGTTTAAGAAGTGCAGAAATTCCCAGAAGCCCCCCTGAAGTGGGGGCGATGTATGCCTGGAAAAGGAACTATCCCTGCATAAAGGAGAAATTTGACCTCACTTCAGCCTCCATTATAGCATTGAATGAACCTTCTTTCACACGGCCACTAGTAGTGTACACATGTGCTTATTAGGTTTTCTTTTAACCTGATACCAAGTCTGCATGAAGTACGTAAAATAGACTTATCACCCTCTACAAAAAACGCCAAATTTGGATCTATCAAAACCGAAAATGACTAGTGCATTCCAATGCCATATTTTGGAGAAATGACTGTTCTCAAATAATCCAAGGAGACATTCCTTACTACAGGGTAGCTGTGTGAAAACCCTTGAAATTCAAAAAGAATAAAGTTGAAACTTTAAAAGAATCTCCCATCTTCTTCTCCTTCCTTTTCTTCCTTTGCAGCCTTCACAGACTAGAAGACACCAACAAATTAAGAGGGGGTAAGAAGAAAACCAATGGTGTCTGATATCTACATCTAAAACCTTAAAAACCAAATAACCAATAATAAATCTTCATAACCCCTATACCATATTTTGTAGATACACACAGTTAAATGATCAAACGGTTCTGTGGCACAATAAAGAGCATTAATGTGTATATATATATGTATATATGGATGCATATGTGTGGGTCTCTTTGTGTGTTTGTGGATGGGTGGCCAAAGAGGGGATCTTATCTGTGGCACCTTTGAAACGGTACCGAAGTGTCCAGAAGACCTTTCTTGGTCTATTTTGGCCCAAAGACCGCACAAAGAGTTGTGCCTGCGAAAACCTGCAAGACTGGAAGAGAAGGACAAAGGGGAACAGTCAGTTAGGAGTGAAACTCCGAAGCGGAGGGTCAGACATTCAGAGCTCGGGACCTGTGGCCAGGCAGTCAAAAACAAAGACACAGAACAATGAAGACGATGGCCATATGAGTCTGTATTTTTGGTGGCTGTGTGAGATTTTCACTGAGTTCTCACAATAGTCATGAACATACAGACATAGAATACTAAAATGCCAACTTCACTTTTCTGCGTTTGCAGTTCTAAATCCGTGTTTGTCCGTCCCCCCACACCGCTGTTCGTTGTTTGTTTGTTATTTTTTAAAGATTTATTGTGCAACCTGTGAAAAACCCACATGGCCAAATGTGAGAATTAAAAACAGGGTCCATAACACTAGATGAACGGCAAAACCAACAAAACCTGCTGTTTGTGGGATATTTCACAGTTCTATTTCTAACAATTCAATTTAGCATAAGTCAATAAAGTTAAATGGTTTCAAGTATTGCTATGTATCACTAACAATTAAATTAAACCTCAGGCATTATTTTATACCCAGTTAAATAATCAAACAGTTCTATTTCTAACAATTCAATTTAGCTTAAGTAATTTGTTTGCACTCAGTTTAAATGATTTATCATGTCCTTTGTTTTCAGAGTTTCAATATCAAATAATTCTATTTGAGTATTAGGTAGGATCCTATCAAGTGTTACCACTTTGGGCCCGAGTGAATGTGGAATGACAACAATGAAGAGTTACTTTTGCCAAAACTCCAGCATTATTGGAGTCTCACCTTCAGATTGTTTAGCGTCATATTCAGGACACTCGTTAGGGAGAGTTTTACTCCTGGGTAGAGATGAAGTTGGTGTACTCTACAGCCCCACCCCACTCAGATAGCAGGGATGAAAGTTAAACAGTTTTAAGTAGTTATAACACTAATAGTTCTATTTAATATTAATCATTTCTTTGAACCCAGTGAAATGGTTTCAAGTATTCTTAACCAACACTAATAATTCTAATTAATATTAATCATTTGTTTTCACCCAATTAAATGCTTTCAAGCATTGGTAACCAACAATAATAATCTATTTTAATATTAATCATTTCTTTGCCCCCAGTTAAATGGTTTCAAGTTATGTTAATCCTATTTACCAACCCCCTCCGCTCGGGCAGGATATGACACAAGGTCAATTTTTAAGCAAAGTTTAACAGGTTTGAATTCAGATTTTTCCTTCTCCTAGACTAGTTGCCTCACCAAGGCTGAAGAACCCAGTCTTCCCTACTATTTACCCATAGCTGGAGGGAGAATAATTGGATTCATACCTTTCCCAAGGGTATTAGTGCTATGTGAAAGTCAATCAGTCTCATCCAGGATTTGAACTAGTGTCGCCGTGTCCATTTCCTAGGACGATAACCATTACACCACGGGCACTTCCAAATATCAATCATTTCTTTGAACCCAGAGAAATGGTTTCAAGTATTGTTAATCAACACTACTAATTCTATTTAAATTAATCATTTCTTTGAACCCAGTTAAATGGTTTCATATATCGTTAACTGACATTAATAATTCAATTTAATATTAGTCCTTTTTTTGCACCAAGATGAATGATTTGAAGTATTGTTAACCAGCACTAATAACACTAATAATTCTATTTAATATTAATTATTTCATTTCACCTTGTTCAATTGTTTCAAATATTGTTAACCAACAGTAATAATTCTATTTGATATTAAACATTTCTTTGGACCCAGTTAAATGGTTTCAAGTAATCTTAACCAACACTTATAATTCTACTTATATAAATGATTTTTGCACTCATTAAAATTGTTTCAAGTCATGAACAATAATACTTATTAAACTATTATCCCCACCCCCCGTCTTTCTCTCTCTCATTTTTCTCCTAATATGGTTCGGTTGTGGTGGCCCTACTCATGTAACATTTCTTGGCCTGGAAGAGCTTGGAACAGCACATCTCTGTTCAAATCTACAACTGGTCTGAATACAGAGTTATCTTTTCCTTAGAGTGGTTGCACCAAGGTTAAAGAGCCCAGTCTCCCCTATAATTTATTCATGGTTGGAGTTAGAATTGTTAGATTCTTACCTCTCTAAAAAATATTATTACTCTGGGAAATGCAAACAACTTCATTCAGCCTTAGTTTTATGGCATATCAACCATTGTAGGTTATTTAATGCCAAATCATCTTTATACATATATATTAGATATATATCCTTTTTATACATATACAAGGCTCATTAAATAAGTTTCCAGACTTTTTTTTTCGTATGGGCACTTTTATTAATAGTACACACATGAAACTCTAGTCCTCTTCGAAGTAATCTCCTCCGGCTGCAACGCACTTGTTGTACCGTTCCAACATCTTCTGGAAGGCTCCATAGAAGTCCTCTTGTGTGAGAGTGTCAATGACCTTCGTCACAGCTTCTTTCATCTCCTCAATTGTCTCATAACAACAGTCTCTGAGCTTAGGGAATAGCCAAAAGTCACAAGGAGCAAGGTCTGGAATATAGGGAGGGTGAGAACTGTCTTGATGCCCATCTTGGTTAAATAGTCTGTGACAAGGATGGAGTTGTGGACTGGTGCATTGTCCTGGTGGAAATGCCACTGATCCGATTTGAAGAGTGCTGGTCTCTTCCGACGGAACCTCTTTCTGAACTCCCTTAAAATGTCAACATAGTATTCTTTCTTGACTGTCTCTCCAGTGGGAACCCAGTGCATGCAGATCATGCCAGTGCTGTCAAAAAAAGAGATCATCAAAAGTTTGTGGGTGGATTTGCTTTGTCTGGCCTTCTTGGGTCTGGGAGAGCCAGCATGCTTCCACTGGGAACTCTGTCTCTTGGTCTCTGAGTCTTAGCAGTAGATCCAACTTTCATTGCAGGTCACCAGAGCCTCAAGAACTTCAGGATCTGAATTGATCAGCTCGACCATCTCCCTACTGTCATGACAACGTCTTTCTTTCTGATGTTCTCTGAGCCCCATTGGGACAAACTTTGCGCAAATCTTTCGCATCTTCAGTTCCTCGTGAATAATTGTATAGACAGTTCCAACACTGACATCAAACTGTGCACTTATTGTCTCTATAGACACACGACGGCCCTTATCCATGAAATTCTTTATTTGGCCAATCAACTCTGGTGTATTGACTTCCTAACTCCTTCCAAACCTCTCATCATCCCTCACAGACTCCCTGCCTTCCTTGAATCTCTTATTCCACTCAAAAACTGATGCTCAATTCATGCAAGATGCTCCAAAAGCAGTCTGAAGCATTCCATACATTTCTGTGGCATTTTTCCAAGTTTAAAACAGAATTTTATTGCATATCGTTCTTGTAAAGTGTCCTGACGTCCAGATTGCATTTTTGAAATTCACCAGCTGTGACAATCAGGCTTTAGTAGGGTGTATTCCAATTGCTACTGTAGCTGTTTATTTGAACCTGAAATCATAAAAATTAGTCAGTCATCTCATAAGAGTCTCCAACAATTTTAAATACCTATACAAAAAAGTCTGGAAACTTATTGAAGGCACCTCCTATATTAAATATATAGGATTTGGTTTAGTTCTGTGGCATATCAACCATTGTAGGTTATTTAATGCCAAATCCTCTTTATACATATATATTAAATATATAGGATTTGGTTTGGTTGGGTTTTATGGCATATCAACCATTGTAGGTTATTTAATGCCAAATTCTCTTTATACATATATATTAAATATATAGGATTTGGTTTGGTTTGGTTTTATGGCATATCAACCATTATAGGTTATTTAATGCCAAATCCACTTTATGCATATCATATATGATTTGAAAAACGCATAATTTGTAGACAACATTTTTAAACAAGCCAGAGCTCATTTGTTTGCACATAGTTAGATAGTTATATAAATGATTTGTAAGTCAATAGCATGCATGTAATCATATTTTTAAGTGAGTCAGAGCTAATTCATTTGCTGACGAGTTTTACTATTGCTTGCACACATTTAAAAGGTTCCAAATATTCTAACATAAATAGTTCTATCAATTAATAATCATTTGTTTGCATTCACTTTAATCATTTCAAATATTGCTATCTAACATAAATAGTTTTATTTGCATACATTTAAATCATTCCAAGCATTGCTATGTAATGCTCACAATTAAATTTAGACACACAGTTAAAAATTTTAAAGTATTGCTAATCATCACTAATAATTCTACTGAACACTATTCAGTCAGAATCAATAAATACTACAGTTAGAATGACTGAGATTAAGTTGTACCACACCAAAGTACATCATTTCTTAATGTCGTTAAAATGAGAATTGTAGCAGAAAGAAACTTGTATTTTTGTTTGGTACATAATTTAATTTGACCATTAAAGTCACCAAACATTTTCACCCAATCAGGATGACCTGTCCTATTCAGCCTGAACCATATATCCTAGCAGTACCAAAAATTGATGAAAGCCTGTGAAACTCTCTCTCCCTCAGAAATCCTCAATGGGAACGGACATCTTAACGTCTGCTCCTGAATAGTAGTAGCCTCATCAACCACTTTGAGGAGAGCCATCTAGTTTATGGACCCCTTGGGTCTATTCTTCTAGACCAAGGGACCCTAGTTAAAAACAAATTAGATGATACACTCTAACAACTTCCTACCTTCTTTCCTTACAATGAGACTCACAGCATACCAGCATAAACCCCTATACTTCATGCTGCCATTAAAACCTTGATACAAAATCTAACGACGTCTTCGTTCTTCTCCCCTACCTTTATTTTCCATCAACATTTAGCGAGGGGATAACAACCAATGAAATACCAACACTACCAACGAAATACCAATGCTACCAACAAATTACCAATGCTACCAACGAAATACCAATGTTACCAACAAATTACCAATGCTACCAACGAAATACCAATGCAACCAATGTAATACCAACATAACTAACACAAAACCAACTTAAACCTTAAACCTAAAAACCCAATAATAATAATATCCCCATCGCTATAGAATCAATAAATACCAATGTTAGAACAATTGCGATTGATGAATACCACTACAATGTGTATCATTTCATAATGCCTTTAAGTTTTATGGCATATCAACCCTTCTAGGTTATTTAATGTCAAATCCTCTTTATAGATATATATTAAATATATGATTTGTAAAAACATTTTACAGGTAACATCTTTAAATGAGCCTGAGCTTATTTTTTTGCACACAGTTAAATGGTTTCAAGTATTTCTATTTAACATGAATAATTCTATTTACTATTAACCTTTTGTTTGCACACATTTAAATGGATATACATGTATAATTTGGAAGGGAATAGTTTGTTGGTAATCTATTTTTTGAATGAATTAAAACTAATTTGTTTGCACACTAGGATTGCTATTTTTTCTACGTAGTTAAATGGTTTTAATTATTGCTATCTAACACTAATAAATCAATTCAATATTAATCATTTTTTTAATACAGTGAAGTGGTTACAAGTATTGCTATTTTACACTAATTCCATTCAACATAATTCATTCATTTGCATAGTGAAATGGTTCTGAGTACTGCTATATTATACCAATAATTCAATTTTGGCACACAGTTAAAGTATTTCAAATATTGCTATTTAACAGAAATAATTCTATTCAACATTACTCATTTATTTCCACACAGTTAAATGGTCCCAAATATTCCTATGTATCACAAAGAATTCAATTAAACATCAGCCATTTGTTTACACACAGTTAAATGATCAAGCAGTTCTATTGCCAACAATTTGATTTAATGCACAGTTTGTTCATGCACAGTTTGACCCATAGATAGGACCCTATCAGGTGCTGCCACACTGGGTCAGAGTGGACCTGAGAGCCATGGCAATGAAGGGGTACTCCGCATTCTCCAAATCTCTAAAACTGGATGAAACAGAAATTTTTTTTTTTTCAAGGCTCACTCCCTTCTTGCCACAAGCAGAGATTCGGACGCAACAGTAGAGTCTGTCGGTCTCTTTCACTGGTAAGTCCAATTGGTCATCAAAATAATAAAAAGAAAATAAAAACAAGTCCAACTATACTTCTCTTCTCACTCACAAGCCCGATTGGTAACCTTTGTAACAAACAAAAAAAACAAAGTCCGACCGTAAGTCTCTCCTCACTCACAAGCTCGATTGGTAGTCTTTTTGACAAAACAAAGTCCGACCATAAGTCTCTTCTCACTTGCAACAAGAGCACCAGCTATGCCGACACTGCAGTTTTTATCTCTGTCCAGATGGACCAAAATTTGCATGAGAGAGTCTCTACATTCTACAAATTGTGCCCTCACCCTCAGGAATATTTTCTTGCTTCACATGCGAAACACGTTTTTGCCTGTTTTGAAATTCTGCGGTAAGTCATTATTTTCGTTACACTGGAGCCTTGCCATTAGATGATTTAAAGTCATATCCAGGACACTAGTTGGGGTGGGGGCCTAACCCCTCTGCAGGGATGCAGTTGGTGTATTCTAAAGCTCTAACCAATTGGGCTGTTATATGGCATCAAATATTCCTATTGAATATGAATGATATTTAAACAGATCATTTTGACCCATAGACAGGACCTCAACAGATTCTATCACTTTGGATCAGAGTGGACAGGGAGTAATGACAATGAAGGGGTTCTCTACACAACCCAGATCTCCAAAACTGAAGCCTCACCATTAGATAGTTTAGTGTTATTTCAAAGACACCCTTTTTTTTCAGAGTAGTGGGTCTTACTTGTCTACACGGGATACAATCAGTGTATCCCACACCTTGCTAACAGGGCACTTGTGCCCAGAAGAAGAAGAAAAAAAATTGGTCAAGGAGTGTGGAAAGAAAAGAAAGCTAAAAGGTCAATTTACTTAATCCCTCCCCCATGGATAAGATGTGACAAAAGATCAATAGTATTGCTTCTTTGAATTCAGCGCTTTCATTTCCTTAAACTTGACACACTAAAAGTACGCATTTACTTAATCCCTTCTTTATGGATAAGATGTGACAAACGGCCAATTTTAAGAGGAGTATCACTTGTTTGAATTCAGAGTTTTCATTCTCCTAAACTTGACACTCAAAAAGTTGAACAATTCATAATCAATATTAGATATAAAAACTCACAAAAATGTTCCTATTGTGTAAATTTCACAAATCAATATTCTCCGGTAGATAGGTTTGGTTTGGTTTGGTTTCTTTGTTTAATGACATATCAACCTTTGTAGGTTATTTAATGCCAAAGCCATTCTTCTCCTGGAAGAACAGTGGTGGTACTATTTAACCCATAGCTGGGAGGATAAGGGGGTTCATACCTTTCCCAAGAGTATTTGCCCGAAAGTGAACGTAATAGCACGACTGGAGTGCGAACTCGCTTACTATGATTCTGCAGTCCATCACTTTAACCATTTCACCACGAGGACACCCCCTCCGGTAGATAGTAATGATTCTTGCTGCTTGAATTTGTCACCTGACCTAAACTAGTCACCTGACAAATGTATTTAACTCTCTTTTTTAGATTTGAATAATATTTGTCTTCTCCTACTAACCAGTCAAGCTGTAAATTATTTCAATGCAAAACTTGATAAAAAATAGCAAGTGAAGGTCATGTGTTGATAGAGAGGAAACAGTTAATCATAGAAATAAATACAGCAAACTGGCACAAAAGAAATACAAGAGTAAACAAGACTGGGTGGGAAAGGTGATCCACAGAAATTATGCAAGAGATTGAAATTTGCTCATTCTGACAAATTGTAAATGCATAAACTAGAATCTGTTGTAGAAAATAAAAGATTCTTTGGGACATTGAGATGCAAACAGGTCACCCAATCCAAATGAGAAGACTAACTCTGGTTTAAGAAGAATAAAAGTTGTTGTCTAAAAGATTTCACCATCCAAGCAAACCACAGAGTGGAAATGAAGGGAGTAATGGCCATTTTCAATATTTTTACAACATAAGCAATAAAAAACAAATCAAATAGAAATGGCAACAGCAGGTTCAAATGATAATAGAATACGACAGTATTATCTCCATAAACTGTTCCAAAGTTTCTCAAGGAAAATCAAGAATAAATTTCAAAGAAACAATAAAATGAAACCTGCTTTAATAATTTAAGGAATAATCTGTCCTGTTCGCAGGCTATGTTGAGAGTATCGCCTGAAAAGGGATAAGACTCTGCAAATCCTCCCCTGCAGATAAAGGTATCCTGGGTCGCACACTAAACTACATCCGGAGGTAAGGTTTGACTTTTGACGTTCTAGAGAATATGGAATCACTCCTTTGACCTTTGATGTCATAATCTAATATCCACTCTCACCTAGAGTGGTCATACTAGTTATGGTCCTATGTAAAAAGGGCAAAGTCTTTGTTGTACAGACAGATATTTGTTAATTATAATAAGATTTATGAGGCTCTAATAGTTGTAATAATCTTTATAAAAAATTTTTAACAAATCATAAAAAATAAAGGTGATGATGTAGTAATTACGGATGTAGGATTAATTAAGATGATGATGTTATTATTACAATATAAAAATTGACATAATTAATTATATAGCTTTAATTATTGATGGAGCATTAATTAATGATGTAGGATTAATTAAGATGATGATGTAATTATTACAATCTAATTTATGATGGATCTAATGATAAAGACTTAATGAAGATGTTATAATTGGTTATGTTACTTTATTTGGCTTATTGGCATATCAACCATTGATGGTTATTTAATGTCAAATCCTATTTATACATATTTATGATTTGTAAACAAATAGTTTGTAGGTAACTTTATTTTTAAATGACTTTGTACTCATTTCTTTGCCCAAAGTTTATTAATTCAAAGCATATCTATCTAATGTTAGTAATTCTGTTCATCAAGTATTCCTACCTTCTATTAATCATTTGTTTGCACACAGTAAAATGGTTTCAAGTATTTCCCACACTAATAAGTCTATTTAAAATAATGATTTGTTTGCACACAGTTAAATGGTTTCAAGTATTTCCCTCAGTAATAATTCTATTTAACATCAATAATTTGTTTGCACACAGTTAAATGGTTTCGAGTATTTCCCTCGTGAATAATTCTATTTAACATCAATCATTTGTTTGCACACAGTTAAATGATTTCAAGTATTTCGCACACTAATAAGTCTATTTAACATCAATGATTTGTTTGCACACAGTTAAATAGTTTCAAGTATTTCCCTCATTAATAATTCTATTTAACATCAATCATTTGTTTGCCCACAGTTAAATGATTTCAAGTATTTCCCCTAGAAATAATTTTATTTAACACCAATCATATGTTTGTACACAGTTAAATAGTTTCAAGTATTTCCCTCAGTAATAATTCTATTTAACATCAATCATTTGTTTGCACACAGTTGAATAGTTTATAGTATTTCCCTTATTAATAATTCTATTTAACATCAATCATTTGTTTGCAGACAGTTAAATGGTTTCAAGTATTTCCCACACTAATAAGTCTATTTAGCATCAATTATTTGTTGGCACATAGTTAAATGGTTTCAAGTATTTCCTAAACTAATTATCCTTTTTGACATAAATCATATGTTTGCACACAGTTAAATAGTTCCAAGTATTTCCCATACAAATAAGTCAATTTAACATAAATCATTTGTTTGCACACAGTTAAATAGTTTCTAGTATTTCCCACACTGACAATTGTATGTAAAATCAATAATTTGTTTGCACACAATCAAATGGTTTCAACTATTTCCCACACTAATAAGTCTATTTACCATGAATTATTTGTTTGCACACAGTTAAATGGTTTAAAGTATTTACCACACTAATTATTTTATTTAACATCAATTATTTGTTTACACACAGTTAATTAATTTGAACTATTTCCCACACTAATAAGTCTATTTAACATCAATTATTTGTTTGCACACAGTTAAATAGTTTAAGTATTTCCCAAACTAATAATTCTATTTAACATCAATGATTTGTTGGCAGACAGTTAAATATTTTCAACTATTTCCCAAACTAATAATTCTATTTAGCATCAATTATTTGTTGGCAGACAGTTAAATAGTTTCAAGTATTTCCCTTATTAATAATTCTATTTAACATCAATCATTTGTTTGCACACAGTTAAATAGTTTCAAGTATTTCCCACACTAATACTTCTATTTAACACCAATGATTTGTTTGCACACTGTAAAATGGTTTTAAGTATTTCCCTCATTAATAATTCTATTTAACATCAATCATTTGTTTGCACACAGGTAAATAGTTTCAAGTATTTCCCACACTAATAATTCTATTTAACATCAATCATTTGTTTGCACACAGTTAAATAGTTCCAAGTATTTCGCACACTAATAAGTCTATTTAACATCAATGATTTGTTTGCACACAGTTAAATAGTTTCAAGTATTTCCCTCATTAATAATTCAATTTAGCATCAATTATTTGTTTGCACACAGTTAAATGATTTCAATTATTTCCCTCATAAATAATTCTATTTAACATCAATCATTTGTTTGTACACATTTAAATAGTTTCAAGTATTTCCCTCAGTAATAATTCTATTTAACATCATTCATTTGTTTGCACACAGTTAAATAGTTTCAAGTATTTCCAACACTAATAATTCAATTTGACATCAATTATTTCTTTGTAGACAGTTAAATGGTTTCAAGTATTTCCCAAATTAATAATTCTATTTAACATTGATTATATGTTTGCACACAGTTAAATAGTTTTAAGTATTTCCCTCATTAATAGGTCTATTTAACATCAATCATTTGTTTGCACACAGTTAAATGGTTTCAAGAATTTCCCTCATTAATAATTCTATTTAACATCAATCATTTGTTTGCACACAGTTAAATAGTTTCAAGTATTTCCCTCATTAATAGGTCTATTTAACATCAATCATTTGTTTGCACACAGTTAAATGGTTTCAAGTATTTCCCACACTAAAAATCTATTATACATCAATCATTTGTTTGCACACAGTTAAATGGTTTCAAGTATTTCCCTCATAAATAATTCTATTTAACATCAATCATTTGTTTGCACACAGTTAAATAGTTTCAAGTATTTCCCACACTAAAAATCTATTTAACACCAATGATTTGTTTGCACACAGTTAAATGGTTTCAAGTATTTCCCTCATAAATAATTCTATTTAACATCAATCTTTTGTTTGCACACAGTTAAATAGTTTCAAGTATCTCCCACACTAAAAATCTATTTAACACCAATGATTTGTTTGCACACAGTTAAATAGTTTCTAGTATTTCCCTCATCAATAATTCTATGTAACATCAATCATTTGTTTGCACACAGTTAAATAGTTTCAAGTATTTCCCTCATTAATAATTCTATTTAACATCAATCAGTTGTTTGCACACAGTTGAATAGTTTCAAGTATTTTCCCACACTAAAAATCTATTTAACATCAATCATTTGTTTTTACACAATTAAATAGTTTCAAGTATTTCCCTCATTCATAATTCTATTTAACATCAATCATTTGTTTGCACACAGTTAAATAGTTTCAAGTATTTCCCTCACTAATAATTCTATTTAACATCAATCATTTGTTTGCACACAGTTAAATAGTTTCTAGTATTTCCCTTATAAATAATTCTATTTAACATTAATCATTTGTTTGCACACAGTTAAATAGTTTCATGTATCTCCCACACTAATAATTCTATTTAACAGCAATCATTTGTTTGCACACAGTTAAATAGTTTCAAGTATTTCCCTCGTGAATAATTCTATTTAACATCAATCATTTGTTTGCACACAGTTAAATAGTTTCGAGTATTTCCCTCGTGAATAATTCTATTTAACATCAATCATTTGTTTGCACACAGTTAAATAGTTTCAAGTATTTCGCACACTAATAAGTCTATTTAACATCAATGATTTGTTTGCACACAGTTAAATAGTTTCAAGTATTTCCCTCATTAATAATTCTATTTAACATCAATCATTTGTTCGCCTACAGTTAAATGATTTCAAGTATTTCCCCTAGAAATAATTTTATTTAACATCAATCATTTGTTTGTAAACAGTTAAATAGTTTCAAGTATTTCCCTCAGTAATAATTCTATTTAACATCAATCATCTGTTTGCACACAGTTGAATAGTTTATAGTATTTCCCTTATTAATAATTCTATTTAAAATCAATCATTTGTTTGCAGACAGTTAAATAGATTCAAGTATTTCCAACACTAATAATTCTATTTGACATCAATTATTTCTTTGTAGACAGTTAAATGGTTTCAAGTATTTCCCAGATTAATAATTCTATTTAACATTGATTATTTGTTTGCACACAGTTAAATAGTTTTAAGTATTTCCCTCAGTAGTAATGCTATTTAAGATCAATCATTTGTTTGCACACAGTTAAATGGTTTCAAGAATTTCCCTCATTAATAATTCTATTTAACATCAATCATTTGTTTGCACACAGTTAAATAGTTTCGAGTATTTCCCAAACTAATAATTCTATTTAACATCAATCATTTGTTTGCACACAGTTAAATAGTTTCAAGTATTTCCCACACTAATACTTCTATTTAACACCAATGATTTGTTTGCACACAGTTAAATAGTTTTAAGTATTTCCCTCAGTAGTAATGCTATTTAAGATCAATCATTTGTTTGCACACAGTTAAATGGTTTCAAGTATTTCGCACACTAATAAGTCTATTTAACATCAATGATTTGTTTGCACACAGTTAAATAGTTTTAAGTATTTCCCTCAGTAATAATTCTATTTAACATCAATCATTTGTTTGCACACAGTTAAATGGTTTCAAGTATTTCGCACACTAATAAGTCTATTTAACATCAATGATTTGTTTGCACACAGTTAAATAGTTTCAAGTATTTCCCTCATTAATAATTCTATTTAACATCAATCATTTGTTCGCCTACAGTAAAATGATTTCAAGTATTTCGCCTAGAAATAATTTTATTTAACATCAATCATTTGTTTGTACACAGTTAAATAGTTTATAGTATTTCCCTTATTAATAATTCTATTTAAAATCAATCATTTGTTTGCAGACAGTTAAATAGATTAAGTATTTCCAACACTAATAATTCTATTTGACATCAATTATTTCTTTGTAGACAGTTAAATGGTTTAAAGTATTTCCCAAATTAATAATTCTATTTAACATTGATTATTTGTTTGCACACCGTTAAATAGTTTCAAGTATTTCCCTCATTAATAATTCTATTTAACATCAATCATTTGTTTGCACACAGTTAAATAGTTTCAAGTATTTACCTCAGTAATAATTCTATTTAACATCAATCATTTGTTTGCAGACAGTTAAATGGTTTCAAGTATTTCCCACACTAATAAGTCTATTTAGCATCAATTATTTGTTGGCACATAGTTAAATGGTTTCAAGTATTTCCCACACTAATAATTATATTTAACATCAATCATTTGTTTGCAAACAGTTAAATAGTTTCAAGTATTTCGTAAACTAATTATTCTTTTTGACATGAATCATTTGTTTGCACACAGTTAAATAGTTCCAAGTATTTCCCATACAAATAAGTCTATTTAACATACATCATTTGTTTGCACACAGTTAAATAGTTTCTAGTATTTCCCACACTGACAATTGTATGTAAAATCAATCATTTGTTTGCACACAATCAAATGGTTTCAACTACTTCCCACACTAATAAGTCTATTTACCATGAATTATTTGTTTGCACACAGTTAAATGGGTTAAAGTATTTCCCACACTAATTATTTTATTTAACATCAATTATTTGTTTACACACAGTTAATTAATTTGAACTATTTCCCACGCTAATAAGTCTATTTAACATCAATTATTTGTTTGCACACAGTTAAATAGTTTCAAGTATTTCCCAAACTAATAATTCTATTTAACATCAATGATTTGTTGGCAGACAGTTAAATAGTTTCAACTATTTCCCACACTAATAAGTCTATTTAGCATCAATTATTTGTTGGCAGACAGTTAAATAGTTTCAAGTATTTCCCTTTTGAATAATTCTATTTAACATCAATCATTTGTTTGCGTACAGTTGAATAGTTTCAAGTATTTCCCACACTAATAATTCTATTTAACATCAATCATTTATTTGCACACAGTTAAATAGTTCCAAGTATTTTGCACACTAATAAGTCTATTTAACATCTATGATTTGTTTGCACACAGTTAAATAGTTTCAAGTATTTCCCTCATTAATAATTCTATTTAGCATCAATTATTTGTTTGCACACAGTTAAATGATTTCAAGTATTTCCCCTAGACATAATTTTATTTAACATCAATCATTTGTTTGTACACAGTTAAATAGTTTCAAGTATTTCCCTCAGTAATAATTCTATTTAACATCAATCATTTGTTTGCACACAGTTAAATAGTTTCAAGTATTTCCAACACTAATAATTCTATTTGACATCAATTATTTCTTTGTAGACAGTTAAATGGTTTCAAGTATTTCCCAAATTAATAATTCTATTTAACATTGATTATTTGTTTGCATACAGTTAAATAGTTTTAAGTATTTCCTTCAGTAGTAATGCTATTTAAGATTAATCATTTGTTTGCACACAGTTAAATGGTTTCAAGAATTTCCCTCATTAATAATTCTATTTAATGTCAATCATTTGTTTGCATACAGTTAAATAGTTTCAAGTATTTCCCTCATTAATAGGTCTATTTAACATCACTCATTTGTTTGCACACAGTTAAATAGTTTCAAGTATTTCCCACACTAAAAATCTATTTAACATCAATCATTTGTTTGCACACAGTTAAATGGTTTCAAGTATTTCCCACACTAAAAATCTATTATACATCAATCATTTGTTTGCACACAGTTAAATGGTTTGAAGTATTTCCCTCATAAATAATTCTATTTAACATCAATCATTTGTTTGCACACAGTTAAATAGTTTCAAGTATTTCCCACACTAAAAATCTATTTAACACCAATGATTTGTTTGCACACAGTTAAATGGTTTCAAGTATTTCCCTCATAAATAATTCTATTTAACATCAATTATTTGTTTGCAAAGAGTTAAATAGTTTCAAGTATTTCCCTCAGTAATATTTCTATTTAACATCAATCATTTGTTTGCACACAGTTAAATAGTTTCAAGTATTTCCCTCAGTAATAATATTATTCAACATCAATCATTTCTTTGCACACAGTTGAATAGTTTAAAGTATTTTCCCACACTAAAAATCTATTTAACATCAATCATTTGTTTTTACACAATTAAATAGTTTCAAGTATTTCCCTCACTAATAATTCTATTTAACATCAATCATTTGTTTGCACACAGTTAAATAGTTTCTAGTATTTCCCTTGTAAATAATTCTATTTAACATCAATCATTTGTTTGCACACAGTTAAATAGTTTCATGTATCTCCCACACTAATAATTCTATTTAACATCAATCATTTGTCTGCACACAGATAAATAGTTTCAAGTATTTCCCACACTAATAAATCTATAAAACATGAATGATTTGTTTGCGCACAGTTAAATGTTTTCAAGTATTTCCCTCATAAATAATTCTACTTAACATCAATTATTTGTTTGCACACAGTTAAATGGTTTCAAATACTTCACTCCTTAATAATACTATTTAACATCAATCATTTGTTTGTAGACAGTTAAATAGTTTCAAGAATTTCCCACATTAATAATTCTTTTTAACATTAATCATTTGTTTGCACACAGTTAAATAGTTTCCAGTATTTCCCACACTAATAATTCTATTGAACATCAATCATTTGTTTGCACAAAGTTAAATGGTTTCAAGTATTTCCCTCATTGATAATTCTATTTAACATAAATCATTTGTTTGCACACAGTTAAATAGTTTCAAGTATTTTCCCACACCAAAAATCTTTTTAACATCAATCATTTGTTTGCACACAGTTAAATAGTTTAAAGTATTTTCCCACACTAAAAATCTATTTAACATCAATCATTTGTTTGCACACAGTTAAATGGTTTCAAGTATTTCCCTCATTAATAATTCTGTTTAAAATCAATATTTGTGTGCACACAATTAAATAGTTTTAAGTATTTCCCTCATTAATAATTCTATTTGATATCAATCATTTGTTTGCACACAGTTAAAAAGTTTAAAGTATTTCCCTCAATAAAAATTCTATTTAACATCAATCATTTGTTTGCACACAGTTAAATAGTTTCAAGGATTTCCCACACAAATAATTCTATTTAACATCAATCATTTGTTTGCACACAGTTAAATAGTTTCAAGTATTTCCAACATTAATAATTCTATTTAACATCAACGATTTCTTTACACACAGTTAAATAGTTTCAAGTATTTCCCACACTATTAATTCTATTTAACATCAATCATTTGTTTGCACACAGTTAAACAGTTTCAGGTATTACCCACACTAATAATTCTATTTAACATCAATCATTTGTTTGTAGACAGTTAAATCGTTTCAATTATTTCCCTGATTAATAATTCTATTTAACATCAATCATTTGTTTGCACACAGTTAAATAGTTTCAAGTATTTCCCTCAGTAATAATTCTATTTAACATCAATAATTTGTTTGCACACAGTTAAATAGTTTCAAGTATTTCCCACACTAAAAATCTATCTAACATCAATCATTTGTTTGCATACAGTTAAATGGTTTCAAGTATCTCCCACACTAATAATTCTATTTAACATCGATGATTTGTTTGCACACAGTTAAATGGTTTCAAGTATTTCCCTCATAAATAATTCTATTTAACATCAATTATTTGTTTGCACACAGTTAAATGAATTCAAATACTTCCCTCATTAATAAATACTATTTAACATCAATCATTTGTTTGCACACAGTTAAATAGTTTCAAGTATTTCCCTCATTAATAATTCTATTTAAAATCAATCATTTGTTTGCACAGAGTTAAATAGGATCAAGTATTTCCCAAACTAATAATTCTATTTAACATCAATCATTTGTTTGCACACAGTTAAATAGTTTCAAGTATTTCCCTCAGTAATAATTCTATTTAACATCAATAATTTGTTTGCACACAGTTGAATAGTTTCAATTATTTCCCTCATGAAAAATTCTATTGAACATTAATCAATTGTTTGCACACAGTTAAATAGTTTCAAGTATTTCCCTCATTAATAATTTTATTTAACATCAATCATTTGTTTGCACACAGTTAAATAGTTTCTAGTATTTTCCTTATTAATAACTCTATTTAACATCCATCATTTGTTTGCACACAGTTAAATAGTTTCAAGTATTTCACTCAGGAATAATTCAATTTAACATCAATGATTTGTTTGCACACAGTTAAACTGTTTCAAGTATTTCCCACACTAATAATTCTATTTAACATGAATCATTTGTCTGCACACAGTTAAATAGTTTCAAGTATTTCCCTCATTAATAATTCTATTTAAAATCAATATTTGTTTGCACACAGTTAAATAGTTTCAAGTATTTCCCTCATTAATAATTCTATTTAACATCAATCATTTGTTTGCACACAGTTGAATAGTTTCAAGTATTTCCCTCATTAATAATTCTATTTAACATTAATTATTTGTTTGCACACAGTAAAATAGTTTCAAGTATTTCCCACACTAATAATTCTATTTAATATCAATCATTTGTTTGCACACAGTTAAATAATTTCAAGTATTTCCCACATTAATAATTCTATTTAACATCAATCATTTGTTTGCACACAGTTAAATAATTTCAAGTATTTCCCTCATAAATAATTCTACTTAACATCAATTATTTGTTTGCACACAGTTAAATGGTTTCAAATACTTCACTCCTTAATAATACTATTTAACATCAATCATTTGTTTGTAGACAGTTAAATAGTTTCAAGAATGTCCCTCATTAATAATTCTTTTTAACATTAATCATTTGTTTGCACACAGTTAAATAGTTTCCAGTATTTCCCACACTAATAATTCTATTGAACATCAATCATTTGTTTGCACAAAGTTAAATGGTTTCAAGTATTTCCCTCATTGATAATTCTATTTAACATAAATCATTTGTTTGCACACAGTTAAATAGTTTCAAGTATTTTCCCACACCAAAAATCTTTTTAACATCAATCATTTGTTTGCACACAGTTAAATAGTTTAAAGTATTTTCCCACACTAAAAATCTATTTAACATCAATCATTTGTTTGCACACAGTTAAATGGTTTCAAGTATTTCCCTCATTAATAATTCTGTTTAAAATCAATATTTGTGTGTACACAATTAAATAGTTTTAAGTATTTCCCTCATTAATAATTCTATTTGATATCAATCATTTGTTTGCACACAGTTAAAAAGTTTAAAGTATTTCCCTCAATAAAAATTCTATTTAACATCAATCATCTGTTTGCACACAGTTAAATAGTTTCAAGTATTTCCCACACAAATAATTCTATTTAACATCAATCATTTGTTTGCACACAGTTAAATAGTTTCAAGTATTTCCAACATTAATAATTCTATATAACATCAACGATTTCTTTACAAACAGTTAAATAGTTTCAAGTATTTCCCACACTAATAATTCTATTTAACATCAATCATTTGTTTGCACACAGTTAAACAGTTTCAGGTATTTCCCACACTAATAATTCTATTTAACATCAATCATTTGTTTGTAGACAGTTAAATCGTTTCAAGTATTTCCCTCATTATTAATTCTATTTAACATCAATCATTTGTTTGCACACAGTTAAATAGTTTCAAGTATTTCCCTCAGTAATAATTCTATTTAACATCAATAATTTGTTTGCACACAGTTAAATAGTTTCAAGTATTTCCCACACTAAAAATCTATCTAACATCAATCATTTGTTTGCATACAGTTAAATAGTTTCAAGTATCTCCCACACTAATAATTCTATTTAACATCGATGATTTGTTTGCACACAGTTAAATGGTTTCAAGTATTTCCCTCATAAATAATTCTATTTAACATCAATTATTTGTTTGCACACAGTTAAATGAATTCAAATACTTCCCTCATTAATAAATACTATTTAACATCAATAATTTGTTTGCACACAGTTGAATAGTTTCAATTATTTCCCTCATGAAAAATTCTATTGAACATTAATCAATTGTTTGCACACAGTTAAATAGTTTCAAGTATTTCCCTCATTAATAATTCTATTTAACATCAATCATTTGTTTGCACACAGTTAAATAGTTTCTAGTATTTTTCTTATTAATAACTCTATTTAACATCCATCATTTGTTTGCACACAGTTAAATAGTTTCAAGTATTTCACTCATAAATAATTCTATTTAAAATCAATATTTGTTTACACACAGTTAAATAGATTCAAATATTTCCCTCATTAATAAGTCTATTTAACATCAATCATTTGTTTGCACACAGTTAAATAGTTTCAAGTATTTCCCTCATTAATAAGTCTATTTAACATCAATCATTTCTTTGCACACAGTTAATTAGTTTCAAGTATTTCCCACACTAATTATTCTATTTAACATCAATCATTTGTTTGCACACAGTTAAAAAGTTTCAAGTATCTCCCACACTAATAATTCTATTTAACATCAATCATTTGTTTGTACACAGTTAAATAGTTTCAAGTATTTCCCTCATTAATAATTCTATTTCACATCAATCATTTGTTTGCACACAGTTAAATAGTTTCAAGTATTTCCCTCATTATTAATTCTATTTAAAATCAATATTCGTTTGCAAACAGTTAAATAGTTTCAAGTATTTCCCTCATTAATAATTCTATTTAACATCAATCATTTGTTTGCACACAGATAAATAGTTTCAAGTATTTCCCTCATAAATAATTCTATTCAAGATCAATATTTGTTTGCACACAGTAAAATAGTTTCAAGTATTTCCCTCATTAATAATTTTATTTAACATCAATCATTTGTTTGCACACAGTTGAATAGTTTCATGTATTTCCCATACTAATAATTCTATTTAATATCAATCATTTGTTTGCACACAGTCAAATATTTTCCAGTATTTCCCACATTAATAATTCTATTTAACATCAATCATTTGTTTGCACACAGTTAAATAGTTTCAAGTATTTCTCTCAGTAATATTTGTATTTAACATCCATCATTTGTTTGCAGACAGTTAAATAGTTTAAAGTATTTCCGTCATTAATAATTCTATTTAACGTCAATCATTTGTTTGCACACAGTTAAAAAGTTTCAAGTATTTCCCTCATTGATAATTCTATTTCACATCAATCATTTGTTTGCACACAGTTAAATAGTTTCTAGTATTTTACTCATTAATAATTCTATTTAATATCAATCATTTGTTTGCACACAGTTAAATAGTTTCAAGTATTTCACTCAGTAATAATTCTATTTAACATCAATAATTTGTTTGCACACTGTTAAATAGTTTCAAGTATTTCCCTCATTAATAATTCTATTTCACATCAATCATTTGTTTGCACACAGTTAAAAAGTTTCTAGTATTTTACTCATTAATAATTCTATTTAATATCAATCATTTGTTTGCACACAGTCAAATATTTTCCAGTATTTCCCACATTAATAATTCTATTTAACATCAATCATTTGTTTGCACACAGTTAAATAGTTTCAAGTATTTCTCTCAGTAATATTTGTATTTAACATCCATCATTTGTTTGCAGACAGTTAAATAGTTTAAAGTATTTCCGTCATTAATAATTCTATTTAACGTCAATCATTTGTTTGCACACAGTTAAAAAGTTTCAAGTATTTCCCTCATTAATAATTCTATTTCACATCAATCATTTGTTTGCACACAGTTAAATAGTTTCTAGTATTTTACTCATTAATAATTCTATTTAACATCAATTATTTGTTTGCACACAGTTAAATAGTTTCAAGTATTTCACTCAGTAATAATTCTATTTAACATCAATAATTTGTTTGCACACAGTAAAATAGTTTCAAGTATTTCCCTCATTAATAATTCTATTTCACATCAATCATTTGTTTGCACACAGTTAAAAAGTTTCTAGTATTTTACTCATTAATAATTCTATTAAACATCAATCATTTGTTTGCACACAGTTAAATAGTTTCAAGTATTTCACTCAGCAATAATTCTATTTAACATCAATCATTTGTTTGCACACAGTTGAATAGTTTCAAGTATTTCCCTCATTAATAATTCTATTTAACATTAATCATTTGTTTGCACACAGTTGAATAGTTTCAAGTATTTCCCTCATTAATAATTCTATTTAACATCAATCATTTGTTTGCACACAGTTAAAAAGTTTCAAGTATTTCCCTCAGTAATAATTCTATTTCCTATTCATCATTTGTTTGCACACAGTTAAATAGTTTCTAGTATTTTCCTCATTAATAATTCTATTTAATATCAATCATTTGTTTGCACACAGTTAAATAGTTTCAAGTATTTCCCTCTTTAATAATTCTATTTAACATCAATCATTTGTTTGCACACAGTTAAATAGTTTCAAGTATTTCCCTCATTATTAATTCTATTTAACATCAATGATTTGTTTGCACACAGTTAAATAGTTTCAAGTATTTCCTTTAGTAATAATTCTATTTAACATCAATGATTTGTTTGCACACAGTTAAATAGTTTCAAGTATTTCCCTCAGTAATAATTCTATTTAACATCAATGATTTGTTTGCACACAGTTAAATAGTTTCAAGTATTTCCCTCAGTAATAATTCTATTTAACATCAATCATTTGTTTGCACACAATTAAATAGTTTCAAGTATTTTCCCACACTAAAAATCTATTTAACATCAATCATTTGTTTGCATACAGTTAAATGGTTTCAAGTATCTCCCACACTAATAATTCTATTTAACAGCAATCATTTGTTTGCACACAGTTAAATGGTTTCAAGTATTTCCCTCATTAATAATTCTATTTAACAGCAATCATTTGTTTGCACACAGTTAAATGGTTTCAAGTATTTCCCTCAGTAATAATTCTATTTAACAGCAATCATTTGTTTGCACACAGTTAAATGGTTTCAAGTACCTCCCACAGTAATAATTCTATTTAACAGCAATCATTTGTTTGCACACAGTAAAATAGTTTCAAGTATTTCCCTCATTAATAATTTTATTTAACATCAATCATTTGTTTGCACACAGTTGAATAGTTTCATGTATTTCCCATACTAATAATTCTATTTAATATCAATCATTTGTTTGCACACAGTCAAATATTTTCCAGTATTTCCCACATTAATAATTCTATTTAACATCAATCATTTGTTTGCACACAGTTAAATAGTTTCAAGTATTTCTCTCAGTAATATTTGTATTTAACATCCATCATTTGTTTGCAGACAGTTAAATAGTTTAAAGTATTTCCGTCATTAATAATTCTATTTAACGTCAATCATTTGTTTGCACACAGTTAAAAAGTTTCAAGTATTTCCCTCATTGATAATTCTATTTCACATCAATCATTTGTTTGCACACAGTTAAATAGTTTCTAGTATTTTACTCATTAATAATTCTATTTAATATCAATCATTTGTTTGCACACAGTTAAATAGTTTCAAGTATTTCACTCAGTAATAATTCTATTTAACATCAATAATTTGTTTGCACACTGTTAAATAGTTTCAAGTATTTCCCTCATTAATAATTCTATTTCACATCAATCATTTGTTTGCACACAGTTAAAAAGTTTCTAGTATTTTACTCATTAATAATTCTATTTAATATCAATCATTTGTTTGCACACAGTCAAATATTTTCCAGTATTTCCCACATTAATAATTCTATTTAACATCAATCATTTGTTTGCACACAGTTAAATAGTTTCAAGTATTTCTCTCAGTAATATTTGTATTTAACATCCATCATTTGTTTGCAGACAGTTAAATAGTTTAAAGTATTTCCGTCATTAATAATTCTATTTAACGTCAATCATTTGTTTGCACACAGTTAAAAAGTTTCAAGTATTTCCCTCATTAATAATTCTATTTCACATCAATCATTTGTTTGCACACAGTTAAATAGTTTCTAGTATTTTACTCATTAATAATTCTATTTAACATCAATTATTTGTTTGCACACAGTTAAATAGTTTCAAGTATTTCACTCAGTAATAATTCTATTTAACATCAATAATTTGTTTGCACACAGTAAAATAGTTTCAAGTATTTCCCTCATTAATAATTCTATTTCACATCAATCATTTGTTTGCACACAGTTAAAAAGTTTCTAGTATTTTACTCATTAATAATTCTATTAAACATCAATCATTTGTTTGCACACAGTTAAATAGTTTCAAGTATTTCACTCAGCAATAATTCTATTTAACATCAATCATTTGTTTGCACACAGTTGAATAGTTTCAAGTATTTCCCTCATTAATAATTCTATTTAACATTAATCATTTATTTGCACACAGTTGAATAGTTTCAAGTATTTCCCTCATTAATAATTCTATTTAACATCAATCATTTGTTTGCACACAGTTAAAAAGTTTCAAGTATTTCCCTCAGTAATAATTCTATTTCCTATTCATCATTTGTTTGCACACAGTTAAATAGTTTCTAGTATTTTCCTCATTAATAATTCTATTTAATATCAATCATTTGTTTGCACACAGTTAAATAGTTTCAAGTATTTCCCTCTTTAATAATTCTATTTAACATCAATCATTTGTTTGCACACAGTTAAATAGTTTCAAGTATTTCCCTCATTATTAATTCTATTTAACATCAATGATTTGTTTGCACACAGTTAAATAGTTTCAAGTAT
The DNA here is from genome assembly GCA_963585895.1 of Sepioteuthis lessoniana. Classification (NCBI taxonomy): domain Eukaryota; kingdom Metazoa; phylum Mollusca; class Cephalopoda; order Myopsida; family Loliginidae; genus Sepioteuthis; species Sepioteuthis lessoniana. The sequence goes on along the minus strand of CAUZXS010004746.1, from coordinate 38,466 downwards.
TTCCTTTAGTAATAATTCTATTTAACATCAATGATTTGTTTGCACACAGTTAAATAGTTTCAAGTATTTCCCTCAGTAATAATTCTATTTAACATCAATGATTTGTTTGCACACAGTTAAATAGTTTCAAGTATTTCCCTCAGTAATAATTCTATTTAACATCAATCATTTGTTTGCACACAATTAAATAGTTTCAAGTATTTTCCCACACTAAAAATCTATTTAACATCAATCATTTGTTTGCATACAGTTAAATGGTTTCAAGTATCTCCCACACTAATAATTCTATTTAACAGCAATCATTTGTTTGCACACAGTTAAATGGTTTCAAGTATTTCCCTCATTAATAATTCTATTTAACAGCAATCATTTGTTTGCACACAGTTAAATGGTTTCAAGTATTTCCCTCAGTAATAATTCTATTTAACAGCAATCATTTGTTTGCACACAGTTAAATGGTTTCAAGTACCTCCCACAGTAATAATTCTATTTAACAGCAATCATTTGTTTGCACGCAGTTAAATAGTTTCAAGTATTTCACTCAGTAATAATTCTATTTAACATCAATCATTTGTTTGCACACAGCTGAATAGTTTCAAGTATTTCCCTCATTAATAATTCTATTTAACATTAATCATTTGTTTGCACACAGTGAATAGTTTCAAGTATATCCCTCAGTAATAATTCTATTTAAAATCAATCATTTGTTTGCACACAGTTATATAGTTTCAAGTATTTCCCTCATTAATAATTCTATTTCACATCAATTATTTGTTTGCACACAGTTAAATAGTTTCTAGTATTTTACTCATTAATAATTCTATTTAACATCAATCATTTGTTTGCACACAGTTAAATAGTTTCAAGTATTTCACTCAGTAATAATTCTATTTAACATCAATCATTTGTTTGCACACAGTTAAATAGTTTCAAGTATTTCACTCAGTAATAATTCTATTTAACTTCAATCATTTGTTTGTACACAGTTGAATAGTTTCAAGTATTTCCCTCATTAATAATTCTATTTAACATTAATCATTTGTTTGCACACAGTTGAATAGTTTCAAGTATTTCCCTCATTAATAATTCTATTTAACATCAGTCATTTGTTTGCACACAGTTAAATAGTTTCAAGTATTTCCCTCATTAATAATTCTATTTAACATTAATTGTTTGTTTGCACACAGTTAAATATTTTCCAGTATTTCCCACATTAATAATTCTATTTAACATCAATCATTAGTTTGCACACGGTTAAATAGTTTCAAGTATTTCCCTCATTAATAATTCTATTTAACATCAATGATTTGTTTGCACACAGTTAAATAGTTTCAAGTATTTCCCTCATTAATAATTCTATTTAACATCAATCATTTGTTTGCACACAGTTAAATAGTTTCAAGTATTTCTCTCAGTAATAATTCTATTTAACATCAATCATTTGTTTGCACACAGTTAAATAGTTTCAAGTATTTCCCTCATTAATAATTCTATTTCACATCAATCATTCGTTTGCACACAGTTAAAAAGTTTCAAATATTTCCCTCAGTAATAATTCTATTTCCCATTAATCATTTGTTTGCACACAGTTAAATAGTTTCTAGTATTTTCCTCATTAATAATTCTATTTAACATCAATCATTTATTTGCACACAATTAAATAGTTTCAAGTATTTTCCCACACTAAAAATCTATTTAACATCAATCATTTGTTTGCACACAGTTAAATGGTTTCAAGCGTCTCCCACACTAATAATTCTATTTAACATTAATCATTTGTTTGCACACAGTTGAATAGTTTCAAGTATTTCCCTCATTAATAATTCTATTTAACATCAATCATTTGTTTGCACACAGTTAAATAGTTTCAAGTATTTCCCTCATTAATAATTCTATTTAACATTAATTTTTTGTTTGCAAACAGTAAAATAGTTTCAAGTATTTCCCACACTAATAATTCTATTTAATATCAATCATTTGTTTGAACACAGTTAAATATTTTCCAGTATTTCCCACATTAATAATTCTATTTAACATCAATCATTTGTTTGCACACGGTTAAATAGTTTCAAGTATTTCCCTTATAAATAATTCTATATAACATCAATCATTTTTTTGCACACAGTTAAATAGTTTCTAGTATTTTACTCTTTGATAATTCTATTTAACATCAATCATTTGTTTGCACACAGTTAAATAGTTTCAAGTATTTCACTCAGTAATAATTCTTTTTAACATCAATCATTTGTTTGCACACAGCTGAATAGTTTCAAGTATTTCCCTCATTAATAATTCTATTTAACATTAATCATTTGTTTGCACACAGTGAATAGTTTCAAGTATATCCCTCATTAATAATTCTATTTAAAATCAATCATTTGTTTGCACAAAGTTATATAGTTTCAAGTATTTCCCTCATTAATAATTCTATTTCACATCAATTATTTGTTTGCACACAGTTAAATAGTTTCTAGTATTTTACTCATTAATAATTCTATTTAACATCAATCATTTGTTTGCACACAGTTAAATAGTTTCAAGTATTTCACTCAGTAATAATTCTATTTAACATCAATCATTTGTTTGTACACAGTTGAATAGTTTCAAGTATTTCCCTCATTAATAATTCTATTTAAAATCAATAATTTGTTTGCACACAGTTGAATAGTTTCAAATCTTTCCCTCATTAATAATTCTATTTAACATCAATCATTTGTTTGCACACAGTTAAATAGTTTCAAGTATTTCCCTCATTAATAATTCTATTTAACATCAATCATTTGTTTGCACACAGTTAAATAGTTTCTAGTATTTTTCTTATTAATAACTCTATTTAACATCCATCATTTGTTTGCACACAGTTAAATAGTTTCAAGTATTTCACTCATAAATAATTCTATTTAAAATCAATATTTGTTTACACACAGTTAAATACATTCAAATATTTCCCTCATTAATAAGTCTATTTAACATCAATCATTTGTTTGCACACAGTTAAATAGTTTCAAGTATTTCCCTCATTAATAAGTCTATTTAACATCAATCATTTCTTTGCACACAGTTAATTAGTTTCAAGTATTTCCCACACTAATTATTCTATTTAACATCAATCATTTGTTTGCACACAGTTAAAAAGTTTCAAGTATCTCCCACACTAATAATTCTATTTAACATCAATCATTTGTTTGTACACAGTTAAATAGTTTCAAGTATTTCCCTCATTAATAATTCTATTTCACATCAATCATTTGTTTGCACACAGTTAAATAGTTTCAAGTATTTCCCTCATTATTAATTCTATTTAAAATCAATATTCGTTTGCAAACAGTTAAATAGTTTCAAGTATTTCCCTCATTAATAATTCTATTTAACATCAATCATTTGTTTGCACACAGATAAATAGTTTCAAGTATTTCCCTCATAAATAATTCTATTCAAGATCAATATTTGTTTGCACACAGTAAAATAGTTTCAAGTATTTCCCTCATTAATAATTTTATTTAACATCAATCATTTGTTTGCACACAGTTGAATAGTTTCATGTATTTCCCATACTAATAATTCTATTTAATATCAATCATTTGTTTGCACACAGTCAAATATTTTCCAGTATTTCCCACATTAATAATTCTATTTAACATCAATCATTTGTTTGCACACAGTTAAATAGTTTCAAGTATTTCTCTCAGTAATATTTGTATTTAACATCCATCATTTGTTTGCAGACAGTTAAATAGTTTAAAGTATTTCCGTCATTAATAATTCTATTTAACGTCAATCATTTGTTTGCACACAGTTAAAAAGTTTCAAGTATTTCCCTCATTGATAATTCTATTTCACATCAATCATTTGTTTGCACACAGTTAAATAGTTTCTAGTATTTTACTCATTAATAATTCTATTTAATATCAATCATTTGTTTGCACACAGTTAAATAGTTTCAAGTATTTCACTCAGTAATAATTCTATTTAACATCAATAATTTGTTTGCACACTGTTAAATAGTTTCAAGTATTTCCCTCATTAATAATTCTATTTCACATCAATCATTTGTTTGCACACAGTTAAAAAGTTTCTAGTATTTTACTCATTAATAATTCTATTTAATATCAATCATTTGTTTGCACACAGTCAAATATTTTCCAGTATTTCCCACATTAATAATTCTATTTAACATCAATCATTTGTTTGCACACAGTTAAATAGTTTCAAGTATTTCTCTCAGTAATATTTGTATTTAACATCCATCATTTGTTTGCAGACAGTTAAATAGTTTAAAGTATTTCCGTCATTAATAATTCTATTTAACGTCAATCATTTGTTTGCACACAGTTAAAAAGTTTCAAGTATTTCCCTCATTAATAATTCTATTTCACATCAATCATTTGTTTGCACACAGTTAAATAGTTTCTAGTATTTTACTCATTAATAATTCTATTTAACATCAATTATTTGTTTGCACACAGTTAAATAGTTTCAAGTATTTCACTCAGTAATAATTCTATTTAACATCAATAATTTGTTTGCACACAGTAAAATAGTTTCAAGTATTTCCCTCATTAATAATTCTATTTCACATCAATCATTTGTTTGCACACAGTTAAAAAGTTTCTAGTATTTTACTCATTAATAATTCTATTAAACATCAATCATTTGTTTGCACACAGTTAAATAGTTTCAAGTATTTCACTCAGCAATAATTCTATTTAACATCAATCATTTGTTTGCACACAGTTGAATAGTTTCAAGTATTTCCCTCATTAATAATTCTATTTAACATTAATCATTTGTTTGCACACAGTTGAATAGTTTCAAGTATTTCCCTCATTAATAATTCTATTTAACATCAATCATTTGTTTGCACACAGTTAAAAAGTTTCAAGTATTTCCCTCAGTAATAATTCTATTTCCTATTCATCATTTGTTTGCACACAGTTAAATAGTTTCTAGTATTTTCCTCATTAATAATTCTATTTAATATCAATCATTTGTTTGCACACAGTTAAATAGTTTCAAGTATTTCCCTCTTTAATAATTCTATTTAACATCAATCATTTGTTTGCACACAGTTAAATAGTTTCAAGTATTTCCCTCATTATTAATTCTATTTAACATCAATGATTTGTTTGCACACAGTTAAATAGTTTCAAGTATTTCCTTTAGTAATAATTCTATTTAACATCAATGATTTGTTTGCACACAGTTAAATAGTTTCAAGTATTTCCCTCAGTAATAATTCTATTTAACATCAATGATTTGTTTGCACACAGTTAAATAGTTTCAAGTATTTCCCTCAGTAATAATTCTATTTAACATCAATCATTTGTTTGCACACAATTAAATAGTTTCAAGTATTTTCCCACACTAAAAATCTATTTAACATCAATCATTTGTTTGCATACAGTTAAATGGTTTCAAGTATCTCCCACACTAATAATTCTATTTAACAGCAATCATTTGTTTGCACACAGTTAAATGGTTTCAAGTATTTCCCTCATTAATAATTCTATTTAACAGCAATCATTTGTTTGCACACAGTTAAATGGTTTCAAGTATTTCCCTCAGTAATAATTCTATTTAACAGCAATCATTTGTTTGCACACAGTTAAATGGTTTCAAGTACCTCCCACAGTAATAATTCTATTTAACAGCAATCATTTGTTTGCACACAGTAAAATAGTTTCAAGTATTTCCCTCATTAATAATTTTATTTAACATCAATCATTTGTTTGCACACAGTTGAATAGTTTCATGTATTTCCCATACTAATAATTCTATTTAATATCAATCATTTGTTTGCACACAGTCAAATATTTTCCAGTATTTCCCACATTAATAATTCTATTTAACATCAATCATTTGTTTGCACACAGTTAAATAGTTTCAAGTATTTCTCTCAGTAATATTTGTATTTAACATCCATCATTTGTTTGCAGACAGTTAAATAGTTTAAAGTATTTCCGTCATTAATAATTCTATTTAACGTCAATCATTTGTTTGCACACAGTTAAAAAGTTTCAAGTATTTCCCTCATTGATAATTCTATTTCACATCAATCATTTGTTTGCACACAGTTAAATAGTTTCTAGTATTTTACTCATTAATAATTCTATTTAATATCAATCATTTGTTTGCACACAGTTAAATAGTTTCAAGTTTTTCACTCAGTAATAATTCTATTTAACATCAATAATTTGTTTGCACACTGTTAAATAGTTTCAAGTATTTCCCTCATTAATAATTCTATTTCACATCAATCATTTGTTTGCACACAGTTAAAAAGTTTCTAGTATTTTACTCATTAATAATTCTATTTAATATCAATCATTTGTTTGCACACAGTCAAATATTTTCCAGTATTTCCCACATTAATAATTCTATTTAACATCAATCATTTGTTTGCACACAGTTAAATAGTTTCAAGTATTTCTCTCAGTAATATTTGTATTTAACATCCATCATTTGTTTGCAGACAGTTAAATAGTTTAAAGTATTTCCGTCATTAATAATTCTATTTAACGTCAATCATTTGTTTGCACACAGTTAAAAAGTTTCAAGTATTTCCCTCATTAATAATTCTATTTCACATCAATCATTTGTTTGCACACAGTTAAATAGTTTCTAGTATTTTACTCATTAATAATTCTATTTAACATCAATTATTTGTTTGCACACAGTTAAATAGTTTCAAGTATTTCACTCAGTAATAATTCTATTTAACATCAATAATTTGTTTGCACACAGTAAAATAGTTTCAAGTATTTCCCTCATTAATAATTCTATTTCACATCAATCATTTGTTTGCACACAGTTAAAAAGTTTCTAGTATTTTACTCATTAATAATTCTATTAAACATCAATCATTTGTTTGCACACAGTTAAATAGTTTCAAGTATTTCACTCAGCAATAATTCTATTTAACATCAATCATTTGTTTGCACACAGTTGAATAGTTTCAAGTATTTCCCTCATTAATAATTCTATTTAACATTAATCATTTGTTTGCACACAGTTGAATAGTTTCAAGTATTTCCCTCATTAATAATTCTATTTAACATCAATCATTTGTTTGCACACAGTTAAAAAGTTTCAAGTATTTCCCTCAGTAATAATTCTATTTCCTATTCATCATTTGTTTGCACACAGTTAAATAGTTTCTAGTATTTTCCTCATTAATAATTCTATTTAATATCAATCATTTGTTTGCACACAGTTAAATAGTTTCAAGTATTTCCCTCTTTAATAATTCTATTTAACATCAATCATTTGTTTGCACACAGTTAAATAGTTTCAAGTATTTCCCTCATTATTAATTCTATTTAACATCAATGATTTGTTTGCACACAGTTAAATAGTTTCAAGTATTTCCTTTAGTAATAATTCTATTTAACATCAATGATTTGTTTGCACACAGTTAAATAGTTTCAAGTATTTCCCTCAGTAATAATTCTATTTAACATCAATGATTTGTTTGCACACAGTTAAATAGTTTCAAGTATTTCCCTCAGTAATAATTCTATTTAACATCAATCATTTGTTTGCACACAATTAAATAGTTTCAAGTATTTTCCCACACTAAAAATCTATTTAACATCAATCATTTGTTTGCATACAGTTAAATGGTTTCAAGTATCTCCCACACTAATAATTCTATTTAACAGCAATCATTTGTTTGCACACAGTTAAATGGTTTCAAGTATTTCCCTCATTAATAATTCTATTTAACAGCAATCATTTGTTTGCACACAGTTAAATGGTTTCAAGTATTTCCCTCAGTAATAATTCTATTTAACAGCAATCATTTGTTTGCACACAGTTAAATGGTTTCAAGTACCTCCCACAGTAATAATTCTATTTAACAGCAATCATTTGTTTGCACGCAGTTAAATAGTTTCAAGTATTTCACTCAGTAATAATTCTATTTAACATCAATCATTTGTTTGCACACAGCTGAATAGTTTCAAGTATTTCCCTCATTAATAATTCTATTTAACATTAATCATTTGTTTGCACACAGTGAATAGTTTCAAGTATATCCCTCAGTAATAATTCTATTTAAAATCAATCATTTGTTTGCACACAGTTATATAGTTTCAAGTATTTCCCTCATTAATAATTCTATTTCACATCAATTATTTGTTTGCACACAGTTAAATAGTTTCTAGTATTTTACTCATTAATAATTCTATTTAACATCAATCATTTGTTTGCACACAGTTAAATAGTTTCAAGTATTTCACTCAGTAATAATTCTATTTAACATCAATCATTTGTTTGCACACAGTTAAATAGTTTCAAGTATTTCACTCAGTAATAATTCTATTTAACATCAATCATTTGTTTGTACACAGTTGAATAGTTTCAAGTATTTCCCTCATTAATAATTCTATTTAACATTAATCATTTGTTTGCACACAGTTGAATAGTTTCAAGTATTTCCCTCATTAATAATTCTATTTAACATCAGTCATTTGTTTGCACACAGTTAAATAGTTTCAAGTATTTCCCTCATTAATAATTCTATTTAACATTAATTGTTTGTTTGCACACAGTTAAATATTTTCCAGTATTTCCCACATTAATAATTCTATTTAACATCAATCATTAGTTTGCACACGGTTAAATAGTTTCAAGTATTTCCCTCATTAATAATTCTATTTAACATCAATGATTTGTTTGCACACAGTTAAATAGTTTCAAGTATTTCCCTCATTAATAATTCTATTTAACATCAATCATTTGTTTGCACACAGTTAAATAGTTTCAAGTATTTCTCTCAGTAATAATTCTATTTAACATCAATCATTTGTTTGCACACAGTTAAATAGTTTCAAGTATTTCCCTCATTAATAATTCTATTTCACATCAATCATTCGTTTGCACACAGTTAAAAAGTTTCAAATATTTCCCTCAGTAATAATTCTATTTCCCATTAATCATTTGTTTGCACACAGTTAAATAGTTTCTAGTATTTTCCTCATTAATAATTCTATTTAACATCAATCATTTATTTGCACACAATTAAATAGTTTCAAGTATTTTCCCACACTAAAAATCTATTTAACATCAATCATTTGTTTGCACACAGTTAAATGGTTTCAAGCGTCTCCCACACTAATAATTCTATTTAACATTAATCATTTGTTTGCACACAGTTGAATAGTTTCAAGTATTTCCCTCATTAATAATTCTATTTAACATCAATCATTTGTTTGCACACAGTTAAATAGTTTCAAGTATTTCCCTCATTAATAATTCTATTTAACATTAATTTTTTGTTTGCAAACAGTAAAATAGTTTCAAGTATTTCCCACACTAATAATTCTATTTAATATCAATCATTTGTTTGAACACAGTTAAATATTTTCCAGTATTTCCCACATTAATAATTCTATTTAACATCAATCATTTTTTTGCACACAGTTAAATAGTTTCTAGTATTTTACTCTTTGATAATTCTATTTAACATCAATCATTTGTTTGCACACAGTTAAATAGTTTCAAGTATTTCACTCAGTAATAATTCTTTTTAACATCAATCATTTGTTTGCACACAGCTGAATAGTTTCAAGTATTTCCCTCATTAATAATTCTATTTAACATTAATCATTTGTTTGCACACAGTGAATAGTTTCAAGTATATCCCTCATTAATAATTCTATTTAAAATCAATCATTTGTTTGCACAAAGTTATATAGTTTCAAGTATTTCCCTCATTAATAATTCTATTTCACATCAATTATTTGTTTGCACACAGTTAAATAGTTTCTAGTATTTTACTCATTAATAATTCTATTTAACATCAATCATTTGTTTGCACACAGTTAAATAGTTTCAAGTATTTCACTCAGTAATAATTCTATTTAACATCAATCATTTGTTTGTACACAGTTGAATAGTTTCAAGTATTTCCCTCATTAATAATTCTATTTAAAATCAATAATTTGTTTGCACACAGTTGAATAGTTTCAAATCTTTCCCTCATTAATAATTCTATTTAACATCAATCATTTGTTTGCACACAGTTAAATAGTTTCAAGTATTTCCCTCATTAATAATTCTATTTAACATCAATCATTTGTTTGCACACAGTTAAATATTTTCCAGTATTTACCACATTAATAATTCTATTTAACATCAATCATTAGTTTGCACACGGTTAAATAGTTTCAAATATTTCCCTTATAAATAATTCTATATAACATCAATCATTTGTTTGCACACAGTTAAATAGTTTCAAGTATTTCCCTCATTAATAATTCTATTTCACATCAATCATTTTTTTGCACACAGTTAAATAGTTTCAAGTATTTCTCTCAGTAATAATTCTATTTAACATCAATCATTTGTTTGCACATAGTTAAATAGTTTCAAGTATTTCCCTCATTAATAATTCTATTTCACATCAATCATTTGTTTGCACACAGTTAAAAATTTCAAATATTTCCCTCAGTAATAATTCTATTTCCCATTAATCATTTGTTTGCACACAGTTAAAAAGTTTCTAGTATTTTCCTCATTAATAATTCTATTTAATATCAATCATTTGTTTGCACACATTTAAATAGTTTCAAGTATTTCCCTCTTTAATAATTCTATTTAACATCAATCATTTGTTTGCATACAGTTAAATAGTTTCAAGAATTTCCCTCAGTAATAATTCTATTTAACATCAATGATTTGTTTGCACACAGTTAAATAGTTTCAAGTATTTCCGTCAGTAATAATTCTATTTAACATCAATGATTTGTTTGCACACAGTTAAATAGTTTCAAGTATTTCCCTCAGTAATAATTTTATTTAACATCAATCATTTGTTTGCACACAATTAAATAGTTTCAAGTATTTTCCCACACTAAAAATGTATTTAACATCAATCATTTGTTTGCATACAGTTAAATGGTTTCAAGTATCTCCCACACTAATAATTCTATTTAACATCAATCATTTGTTTGCACACAGTTAAATGGTTTCAAGTATTTCCCTCATTAATAATTCTATTTAACAGCAATCATTTGTTTGCACACAGTTAAATGGTTTCAAGTATTTCCCTCATTAATAATTCTATTTAACAGCAATCATTTGTTTGCACACAGTTAAATGGTTTCAAGTACCTCCCACACTAATAATTCTATTTAACAGCAATCATTTGTTTGCACACAGTTAAATAGTTTCAAGTATTTCCCTCATTAATAATTCTATTTAAAATCAATATTTGTTTGCACACAGTTAAATAGTTTCAAATATTTCCCTCATTAATAATTCTGTTTAACATCAATCATTTGTTTGCACACAGTTAAATAGTTTCAAGTATTTCCCTCATTAATAATTCTATTTAACAGCAATCATTTGTTTGCACACAGTTAAATAGTTTCTAGTATTTCCCTCAGTAATAATTCTATTTAACATCAATCATTTGTTTGCACACAGTTAAATAGTTTCAAGTATTTCCCTCATTAATAATTCTATTTAACATTAATTTTTTGTTTGCAAACAGTAAAATAGTTTCAAGTATTTCCCACACTAATAATTCTATTTAATATCAATCATTTGTTTGAACACAGTTAAATATTTTCCAGTATTTCCCACATTAATAATTCTATTTAACATCAATCATTTGTTTGCACACAGTTAAAAAGTTTCAAGTATTTCCCTCATTAATAATTCTATTTCATATCAATCATTTGTTTGCACACAGTTAAATAGTTTCAAGTATTTCCCTCAGTAATAATTCTATTTCCCATTAATCATTTGTTTGCACACAGTTAAATAGTTTCTAGTATTTTCCTCATTAATAATTCTATTTAATATCAATCATTTGTTTGCACACAGTTAAATAGTTTCAAGTATTTCCCTCTTTAATAATTCTAATTAACATCAATCATTTGTTTGCACACAGTTAAATAGTTTCAAGTATTTCCCTCATTAATAATTCCATTTAACATCAATGATTTGTTTGCACACAGTTAAATAGTTTCAAGTATTTCCCTCAGTAATAATTCTATTTAACATCAATGATTTGTTTGCACACAGTTAAATAGTTTCAAGTATTTCCCTCAGTAATAATTCTATTTAACATCAATCATTTGTTTGCACACAGTAAAATAGTTTCAAGTATTTCCCTCATTAATAATTCTATTTCACATCAATAATTTCTTTGCACACAGTTAAAAAGTTTCAAGTTTTTCCCTCAGAAATAATTCTATTTAACATCAATCATTTGTTTGCACACAGTTAAAGAGTTTCAAGTATTTCCCTCATTAATAATTCTATTTAACATCAATCATTTGTTTGCACACAGTTAAATAGTTTCAAGTATTTCCCTCATTAATAATTCTATTTAACATCAATGATTTGTTTGCACACAGTTAAATAGTTTCAAGTATTTCCCTCATTAATAATTCTATTTAACATCAATCATTTGTTTGCACACAGTTAAATAGTTTCAAGTATTTCACTCAGTAATAATTCTATTTAACATCAATCATTTGTTTGCACACAGTTAAATAGTTTCAAGTATTTCACTCAGTAATAATTCTATTTAACATCAATCATTTGTTTGCACACAGTTAAATAGTTTCAAGTATTTCCCTCATTAATAATTCTATTTAACATCAATGATTTGTTTGCACACAGTTAAATAGTTTCAAGTATTTCCCTCATTAATAATTCTATTTAACATCAATCATTTGTTTGCACACAGTTAAATAGTTTCAAGTATTTCCCTCATTAATAATTCTATTTAACATTAATTTTTTGTTTGCAAACAGTAAAATAGTTTCAAGTATTTCCCACACTAATAATTCTATTTAATATCAATCATTTGTTTGAACACAGTTAAATATTTTCCAGTATTTCCCACATTAATAATTCTATTTAACATCAATCATTTGTTTGCACACAGTTAAAAAGTTTCAAGTATTTCCCTCATTAATAATTCTATTTCACATCAATCATTTGTTTGCACACAGTTAAATAGTTTCAAGTATTTCCCTCAGTAATAATTCTATTTCCCATTAATCATTTGTTTGCACACAGTTAAATAGTTTCTAGTATTTTCCTCATTAATAATTCTATTTAATATCAATCATTTGTTTGCACACAGTTAAATAGTTTCAAGTATTTCCCTCTTTAATAATTCTAATTAACATCAATCATTTGTTTGCACACAGTTAAATAGTTTCAAGTATTTCCCTCATTAATAATTCTATTTAACATCAATGATTTGTTTGCACACAGTTAAATAGTTTCAAGTATTTCCCTCAGTAATAATTCTATTTAACATCAATGATTTGTTTGCACACAGTTAAATAGTTTCAAGTATTTCCCTCAGTAATAATTCTATTTAACATCAATCATTTGTTTGCACACAGTTAAATAGTTTGTAGTATTTCCCTCAGTAATAATTCTATTTAACATCCATCATTTGTTTGTACAAAGTTAAATAGTTTCAAGTATTTCCCTCAGTAATAATTCTATTTAACATCAATGATTTGTTTGCACACAGTTAAATATTTTCAAGTATTTCCCTCATTAATAATTCTATTTAACATCAATCATTTGTTTGCACACAGTTAAATAGTTTGTAGTATTTCCCTCAGTAATAATTCTATTTAACATCCATCATTTGTTTGTACAAAGTTAAATAGTTTCAAGTATTTCCCTCAGTAATAATTCTATTTAACATCAATGATTTGTTTGCACACAGTTAAATATTTTCAAGTATTTCCCTCATTAATAATTCTATTTAACATCAATGATTTGTTTGCACACAGTTAAATAGTTTCAAGTATTTCCCTCAGTAATAATTCTATTTAACATCAATGATTTGTTTGCACACAGTTAAATAGTTTCAAGTATTTCCCTCAGTAATAATTCTATTTAACATCAATCATTTGTTTGCACACAGTAAAATAGTTTGTAGTATTTCCCTCAGTAATAATTCTATTTAACATCCATCATTTGTTTGTACAAAGTTAAATAGTTTCAAGTATTTCCCTCAGTAATAATTCTATTTAACATCAATGATTTGTTTGCACACAGTTAAATAGTTTCAAGTATTTCCCTCAGTAATAATTCTATTTAACATCAATCATTTGTTTGCACACAGTTAAATAGTTTCAAGTATTTCCCTCATTAATAATTCTATTTCACATCAATAATTTCTTTGCACACAGTTAAAAAGTTTCAAGTTTTTCCCTCAGAAATAATTCTATTTAACATCAATCATTTGTTTGCACACAGTTAAAGAGTTTCAAGTATTTCCCTCATTAATAATTCTATTTAACATCAATCATTTGTTTGCACACAGTTAAATAGTTTCAAGTATTTCCCTCATTAATAATTCTATTTAACATCAATGATTTGTTTGCACACAGTTAAATAGTTTCAAGTATTTCCCTCATTAATAATTCTATTTAACATCAATCATTTGTTTGCACACAGTTAAATAGTTTCAAGTATTTCACTCAGTAATAATTCTATTTAACATCAATCATTTGTTTGCACACAGTTAAATAGTTTCAAGTATTTCACTCAGTAATAATTCTATTTAACATCAATCATTTGTTTGCACACAGTTAAATAGTTTCAAGTATTTCCCTCATTAATAATTCTATTTAACATCAATGATTTGTTTGCACACAGTTAAATAGTTTCAAGTATTTCCCTCATTAATAATTCTATTTAACATCAATCATTTGTTTGCACACAGTTAAATAGTTTCAAGTATTTCCCTCATTAATAATTCTATTTAACATTAATTTTTTGTTTGCAAACAGTAAAATAGTTTCAAGTATTTCCCACACTAATAATTCTATTTAATATCAATCATTTGTTTGAACACAGTTAAATATTTTCCAGTATTTCCCACATTAATAATTCTATTTAACATCAATCATTTGTTTGCACACAGTTAAAAAGTTTCAAGTATTTCCCTCATTAATAATTCTATTTCACATCAATCATTTGTTTGCACACAGTTAAATAGTTTCAAGTATTTCCCTCAGTAATAATTCTATTTCCCATTAATCATTTGTTTGCACACAGTTAAATAGTTTCTAGTATTTTCCTCATTAATAATTCTATTTAATATCAATCATTTGTTTGCACACAGTTAAATAGTTTCAAGTATTTCCCTCTTTAATAATTCTAATTAACATCAATCATTTGTTTGCACACAGTTAAATAGTTTCAAGTATTTCCCTCATTAATAATTCTATTTAACATCAATGATTTGTTTGCACACAGTTAAATAGTTTCAAGTATTTCCCTCAGTAATAATTCTATTTAACATCAATGATTTGTTTGCACACAGTTAAATAGTTTCAAGTATTTCCCTCAGTAATAATTCTATTTAACATCAATCATTTGTTTGCACACAGTTAAATAGTTTGTAGTATTTCCCTCAGTAATTATTCTATTTAACATCCATCATTTGTTTGTACAAAGTTAAATAGTTTCAAGTATTTCCCTCAGTAATAATTCTATTTAACATCAATGATTTGTTTGCACACAGTTAAATATTTTCAAGTATTTCCCTCATTAATAATTCTATTTAACATCAATGATTTGTTTGCACACAGTTAAATAGTTTGTAGTATTTCCCTCAGTAATAATTCTATTTAACATCCATCATTTGTTTGTACACAGTTAAATAGTTTCAAGTATTTCCCTCAGTAATAATTCTATTTAACATCAATCATTTGTTTGCACACAGTTAAATAGTTTCAAGTATTTCCCTCATTAATAATTCTATTTCACATCAATAATTTCTTTGCACACAGTTAAAAAGTTTCAAGTTTTTCCCTCAGAAATAATTCTATTTAACATCAATCATTTGTTTGCACACAGTTAAAGAGTTTCAAGTATTTCCCTCATTAATAATTCTATTTAACATCAATCATTTGTTTGCACACAGTTAAATAGTTTCAAGTATTTCCCTCATTAATAATTCTATTTAACATCAATGATTTGTTTGCACACAGTTAAATAGTTTCAAGTATTTCCCTCATTAATAATTCTATTTCACATCAATAATTTGTTTGCACACAGTTAAAAAGTTTCAAGTATTTCCCTTAGTAATAATTCTATTTAACGTCAATCATTTGTTTGCACACAGTTAAATAGTTTCAAGTATTTCCCTCATTAATAATTCTATTTAACATCAATCATTTGTTTGCACACAGTTAAATAGTTTCAAGTATTTCCCTCATTAATAATTCTATTTAACATCAATCATTTGTTTGCACACAGTTAAATAGTTTCAAGTATTTCACTCAGTAATAATTCTATTTAACATCAATCATTTGTTTGCACACAGTTGAATAGTTTCAAGTATTTCCCTCATTAATAATTCTATTTAACATTAATTATTTGTTTGCACACAGTAAAATAGTTTCAAGTATTTCCCACACTAATAAATCTATTAATTATCAATCATTTGTTTGCACACAGTTAAATAGTTTCAAGTATTTCCCTCATTAATAATTCTATTTAACATCAATGATTTGTTTGCACACAGTTAAATAGTTTCAAGTATTTCCCTCAGTAATAATTCTATTTAACATCAATGATTTGTTTGCACACAGTTAAATAGTTTCAAGTATTTCCCTCAGTAATAATTCTATTTAACATCAATGATTTGTTTGCACACAGTTAAATAGTTTCAAGTATTTCCCTCAGTAATAATTCTATTTAACATCAATGATTTGTTTGCACACAGTTAAATAGTTTCAAGTATTTCCCTCAGTAATAATTCTATTTAACATCAATGATTTGTTTGCACACAGTTAAATAGTTTCAAGTATTTCCCTCAGTAATAATTCTATTTAACATCAATGATTTGTTTGCACACAGTTAAATATTTTCAAGTATTTCCCTCATTAATAATTCTATTTAACATCAATCATTTGTTTGCACACAGTTAAATAGTTTGTAGTATTTCCCTCAGTAATAATTCTATTTAACATCCATCATTTGTTTGTACACAGTTAAATAGTTTCAAGTATTTCCCTCAGTAATAATTCTATTTAACATCAATCATTTGTTTGCACACAGTTAAATAGTTTCAAGTATTTCCCTCATTAATAATTCTATTTCACATCAATAATTTGTTTGCACACAGTTAAAAAGTTTCAAGTATTTCCCTCAGTAATAATTCTATTTAACATCAATCATTTGTTTGCACACAGTTAAATAGATTCAAGTATTTCCCTCATTAATAATTCTATTTAACATCAATCATTTGTTTGCACACAGTTAAATAGTTTCAAGTATTTCCCTCATTAATAATTCTATTTAACATCAATGATTTGTTTGCACACAGTTAAATAGTTTCAAGTATTTCCCTCATTAATAATTCTATTTAACATCAATCATTTGTTTGCACACAGTTAAATAGTTTCAAGTATTTCACTCAGTAATAATTCTATTTAACATCAATCATTTGTTTGCACACAGTTGAATAGTTTCAAGTATTTCCCTTATTAATAATTCTATTTAACATTAATTATTTGTTTGCACACAGTTAAATAGTTTCAAGTATTTCCCTCATTAATAATTCTATTTCACATCAATAATTTGTTTGCACACAGTTAAAAAGTTTCAAGTATTTCCCTTAGTAATAATTCTATTTAACGTCAATCATTTGTTTGCACACAGTTAAATAGTTTCAAGTATTTCCCTCATTAATAATTCTATTTAACATCAATCATTTGTTTGCACACAGTTAAATAGTTTCAAGTATTTCCCTCATTAATAATTCTATTTAACATCAATCATTTGTTTGCACACAGTTAAATAGTTTCAAGTATTTCACTCAGTAATAATTCTATTTAACATCAATCATTTGTTTGCACACAGTTGAATAGTTTCAAGTATTTCCCTCATTAATAATTCTATTTAAAATCAATATTTGTTTGCACACAGTAAAATAGTTTCAAGTATTTCCCACACTAATAAATCTATTTAACATCTATCATTTGTTTGCACACAGTTAAATAGTTTCAAGTATTTCCCACACTAATAATTCTATTAATTATCAATCATTTGTTTGCACACAGTTAAATAGTTTCAAGTATTTCCCTCTTTAATAATTCTATTTAACATCAATCATTTGTTTGCATACATTTAAATAGTTTCAAGTATTTCACTCATTAATAATTCTATTTAAAATCAATCATTTGTTTGCACACAGTTAAATAGTTTCAAGTATTTCCCACACTGATAATTCTATTTAATATCAATCATTTGTTTGCACACAGTTAAATAGTTTCAAGTATTTCCCTCATTAATAATTCTATTAAAAATCAATATTTGTTTGCACACAGTTAAATAGTTTCAAGTATTTCACTCATTAATAATTCTATTTAAAATCAATCATTTGTTTGCACACAGTTAAATAGTTTCAAGTATTTCACTCAGTAATAATTCTATTTAACATCAATCATTTGTTTGCACACAGTTAAATAGTTTCAAGTATTTCACTCAGTAATAATTCTATTTAACATCAATCATTTGTTTGCACACAGTTAAATAGTTTCAAGTATTTCCCTCATTAATAATTCTATTTAACATCAATGATTTGTTTGCACACAGTTAAATAGTTTCAAGTATTTCCCTCATTAATAATTCTATTTAACATCAATCATTTGTTTGCACACAGTTAAATAGTTTCAAGTATTTCCCTCATTAATAATTCTATTTAACATTAATTTTTTGTTTGCAAACAGTAAAATAGTTTCAAGTATTTCCCACACTAATAATTCTATTTAATATCAATCATTTGTTTGAACACAGTTAAATATTTTCCAGTATTTCCCACATTAATAATTCTATTTAACATCAATCATTTGTTTGCACACAGTTAAAAAGTTTCAAGTATTTCCCTCATTAATAATTCTATTTCACATCAATCATTTGTTTGCACACAGTTAAATAGTTTCAAGTATTTCCCTCAGTAATAATTCTATTTCCCATTAATCATTTGTTTGCACACAGTTAAATAGTTTCTAGTATTTTCCTCATTAATAATTCTATTTAATATCAATCATTTGTTTGCACACAGTTAAATAGTTTCAAGTATTTCCCTCTTTAATAATTCTAATTAACATCAATCATTTGTTTGCACACAGTTAAATAGTTTCAAGTATTTCCCTCATTAATAATTCTATTTAACATCAATGATTTGTTTGCACACAGTTAAATAGTTTCAAGTATTTCCCTCAGTAATAATTCTATTTAACATCAATGATTTGTTTGCACACAGTTAAATAGTTTCAAGTATTTCCCTCAGTAATAATTCTATTTAACATCAATCATTTGTTTGCACACAGTTAAATAGTTTGTAGTATTTCCCTCAGTAATTATTCTATTTAACATCCATCATTTGTTTGTACAAAGTTAAATAGTTTCAAGTATTTCCCTCAGTAATAATTCTATTTAACATCAATGATTTGTTTGCACACAGTTAAATATTTTCAAGTATTTCCCTCATTAATAATTCTATTTAACATCAATGATTTGTTTGCACACAGTTAAATAGTTTGTAGTATTTCCCTCAGTAATAATTCTATTTAACATCCATCATTTGTTTGTACACAGTTAAATAGTTTCAAGTATTTCCCTCAGTAATAATTCTATTTAACATCAATCATTTGTTTGCACACAGTTAAATAGTTTCAAGTATTTCCCTCATTAATAATTCTATTTCACATCAATAATTTCTTTGCACACAGTTAAAAAGTTTCAAGTTTTTCCCTCAGAAATAATTCTATTTAACATCAATCATTTGTTTGCACACAGTTAAAGAGTTTCAAGTATTTCCCTCATTAATAATTCTATTTAACATCAATCATTTGTTTGCACACAGTTAAATAGTTTCAAGTATTTCCCTCATTAATAATTCTATTTAACATCAATGATTTGTTTGCACACAGTTAAATAGTTTCAAGTATTTCCCTCATTAATAATTCTATTTCACATCAATAATTTGTTTGCACACAGTTAAAAAGTTTCAAGTATTTCCCTTAGTAATAATTCTATTTAACGTCAATCATTTGTTTGCACACAGTTAAATAGTTTCAAGTATTTCCCTCATTAATAATTCTATTTAACATCAATCATTTGTTTGCACACAGTTAAATAGTTTCAAGTATTTCCCTCATTAATAATTCTATTTAACATCAATCATTTGTTTGCACACAGTTAAATAGTTTCAAGTATTTCACTCAGTAATAATTCTATTTAACATCAATCATTTGTTTGCACACAGTTGAATAGTTTCAAGTATTTCCCTCATTAATAATTCTATTTAACATTAATTATTTGTTTGCACACAGTAAAATAGTTTCAAGTATTTCCCACACTAATAAATCTATTAATTATCAATCATTTGTTTGCACACAGTTAAATAGTTTCAAGTATTTCCCTCATTAATAATTCTATTTAACATCAATGATTTGTTTGCACACAGTTAAATAGTTTCAAGTATTTCCCTCAGTAATAATTCTATTTAACATCAATGATTTGTTTGCACACAGTTAAATAGTTTCAAGTATTTCCCTCAGTAATAATTCTATTTAACATCAATGATTTGTTTGCACACAGTTAAATAGTTTCAAGTATTTCCCTCAGTAATAATTCTATTTAACATCAATGATTTGTTTGCACACAGTTAAATAGTTTCAAGTATTTCCCTCAGTAATAATTCTATTTAACATCAATGATTTGTTTGCACACAGTTAAATAGTTTCAAGTATTTCCCTCAGTAATAATTCTATTTAACATCAATGATTTGTTTGCACACAGTTAAATATTTTCAAGTATTTCCCTCATTAATAATTCTATTTAACATCAATCATTTGTTTGCACACAGTTAAATAGTTTGTAGTATTTCCCTCAGTAATAATTCTATTTAACATCCATCATTTGTTTGTACACAGTTAAATAGTTTCAAGTATTTCCCTCAGTAATAATTCTATTTAACATCAATCATTTGTTTGCACACAGTTAAATAGTTTCAAGTATTTCCCTCATTAATAATTCTATTTCACATCAATAATTTGTTTGCACACAGTTAAAAAGTTTCAAGTATTTCCCTCAGTAATAATTCTATTTAACATCAATCATTTGTTTGCACACAGTTAAATAGATTCAAGTATTTCCCTCATTAATAATTCTATTTAACATCAATCATTTGTTTGCACACAGTTAAATAGTTTCAAGTATTTCCCTCATTAATAATTCTATTTAACATCAATGATTTGTTTGCACACAGTTAAATAGTTTCAAGTATTTCCCTCATTAATAATTCTATTTAACATCAATCATTTGTTTGCACACAGTTAAATAGTTTCAAGTATTTCACTCAGTAATAATTCTATTTAACATCAATCATTTGTTTGCACACAGTTGAATAGTTTCAAGTATTTCCCTTATTAATAATTCTATTTAACATTAATTATTTGTTTGCACACAGTTAAATAGTTTCAAGTATTTCCCTCATTAATAATTCTATTTCACATCAATAATTTGTTTGCACACAGTTAAAAAGTTTCAAGTATTTCCCTTAGTAATAATTCTATTTAACGTCAATCATTTGTTTGCACACAGTTAAATAGTTTCAAGTATTTCCCTCATTAATAATTCTATTTAACATCAATCATTTGTTTGCACACAGTTAAATAGTTTCAAGTATTTCCCTCATTAATAATTCTATTTAACATCAATCATTTGTTTGCACACAGTTAAATAGTTTCAAGTATTTCACTCAGTAATAATTCTATTTAACATCAATCATTTGTTTGCACACAGTTGAATAGTTTCAAGTATTTCCCTCATTAATAATTCTATTTAAAATCAATATTTGTTTGCACACAGTAAAATAGTTTCAAGTATTTCCCACACTAATAAATCTATTTAACATCTATCATTTGTTTGCACACAGTTAAATAGTTTCAAGTATTTCCCACACTAATAATTCTATTAATTATCAATCATTTGTTTGCACACAGTTAAATAGTTTCAAGTATTTCCCTCTTTAATAATTCTATTTAACATCAATCATTTGTTTGCATACATTTAAATAGTTTCAAGTATTTCACTCATTAATAATTCTATTTAAAATCAATCATTTGTTTGCACACAGTTAAATAGTTTCAAGTATTTCCCACACTGATAATTCTATTTAATATCAATCATTTGTTTGCACACAGTTAAATAGTTTCAAGTATTTCCCTCATTAATAATTCTATTAAAAATCAATATTTGTTTGCACACAGTTAAATAGTTTCAAGTATTTCCCTCATTAATAATTCTATTTAAAATCAATCATTTGTTTGCACACAGTTAAATAGTTTCAAGTATTTCCCTCAGTAATAATTCTATTTAACATCAATAATTTGTTTGCACACAGTTAAATAGTTTCAAGTATTTCCCTCAGTAATAATTCTATTTAACGTCAATCATTTGTTTGCACACAGTTAAATAGTTTCAAGTATTTCCCTCATTAATAATTCTATTTAACGTCAATCATTTGTTTGCACACAGTTAAATAGTTTCAAGTATTTCCCTCATTAATAATTCTATTTAACATCAATCATTTGTTTGTACACAGTTAAATAGTTTCAAGTATTTCACTCATTAATAATTCTATTTAAAATCAATCATTTGTTTGCACACAGTTAAATAGTTTCAAGTATTTCCCTCATTAATAATTCTATTTCACATCAATCATTTGTTTGCACACAGTTAAATAGTTTCAAGTATTTCCCACACTAATAATTCTATTTAATATCAATCATTTGTTTGCACACAGTTAAATAGTTTCAAGTATTTCACTCATTAATAATTCTATTTAAAATCAATCATTTGTTTGCACACAGTTAAATAGTTTCAAGTATTTCACTCATTAATAATTCTATTTAACATCAATCATTTTTTTGCACACAGTTAAATAGTTTCAAGTATTTCCCACATTAACAATTCTATTTAACATCAATCATTTGTTTGCACACAGTTAAATGGATTTAAGTATTTTCCTCATTAATAATTCTATTTAACATCAATCATTTGTTTGCAGACGGTTAAATGGTTTCAAGTATTTCCATTTGTACACAGGATTGCTATTCAACATTAGTAATTTTATTGATGAAGCATTCTTCTGTAAAACAGATAAATCACAAACAGGTTTATGGTTTCCAATAATTGTTTATAATAAACCTGATTAAAAGATTGAACAGTTCTCTTTGACACATAGATAAAAACCCAATCAGGTACGAGCACTCCAAGTCAAAGTGAACATGGGAGTAATAGTAATAACGGGGTACACCACATTCCCTAAAACTCCAGAATTGGAACCTCATTTTCAGATGCATTTTAATGTCCCACCAACGATATTCTCTGGGTGGGGTTCTTACCCCTCTGAAGAGGTGCAGTCGATGTATTTAACAGCCCCGGCTGACTGGGCCCGTTATGATTGGTGATAGCAATGAATTTATACAAAATGTCTTCAGTGACTTTGTTTTGTTAGTGGAAATACTAACACAAAACTACAACACTTTATCTGATCATCAAAGTTAAGCAGTAATGAGTGTGTTTTGTTCTGAGATGGGTGACCACTTAAGACCTGTAGACTCAGTAAGCAAAGCTTAGTAAATGATAGCACATGAAGATTTAGCCAAGGTAAGAAGCACTGAACCTGGTCAGTTTTGAGATGGGTGACCACTTAGTAACACATAAGGTGCAGTAAGCTACTTAAATGTGCCAGACTAAGCAAAGCTTAGTAAATAATGATAACACATGAAGATTAAACTAAGTTAAGCAACACTGAACCTGTTCAGTTTTGAGAAGGGTGACCATTTCGGAACAACAGTTACTATAAGCAATTTGATGGCCATGGAGCAGGCTAAGCAAAGCTTAATAAATCACAATAATCCATAAACCCAAGTTAAGCAGCAGAGAGTCTGTTCAATTCTGGGATGAGTGACCTCTTAGTAACAGCAGTTATTCTAAGTAATATGAGGCATGTGTACTAGACTAAGCAAAACTTAGTAAATAACAACTCCAGCATTTCAGTCTTCCAAACTGGCTACAAACTGAAATAACAAATGCAAAAATGAAATCCTATGCCATCAGCAAAAAGAACCTGTTTACATAAACTCTCTCTTGCAGTCGCAACAGGATTCTTTTTACTACTTACTCGACTGACTTATTACTTTAAGCTGAAAGTGGATTCCTTACTTTCTTTCTTTTTCTCCTTTTTTCTTTCTCTCTTTCTTTCCTTTTTTCCTTCCTTCTTTCCTTTCTTTCTTTTTTCTCCTTCCTTCTTTTATTCTTTCCTTTCTTTCTTTCTTTCTTTTACTGAATACAAAGTAAACATTTCTAAAAACAAAAGAAAGGAATTCCTTTTAGCTTCAAGCATAAATAGTACCAAAAAACTGTACGTCAGAGTATTTGTTATCATAATTATTTGTGTATAGTACATGTATAATTATTTGTGTATTATACTCTCATCTAATTTTCTGTTATGAAATTCTGGGAAAAAAAAGTTATTTAATAATTTTTATATAATGTAAGAAAATTATTTAAAGATTATATATATTTGGCATATTTAGAAAGTCACACCTGCTAAAAGCACCATTTTTTGTTTGTAAACTATTGTACAAAAATGTATGTTCATTGTCAGTTGGAAATGGGAAGAGTTTTACACAACAAATTATCATGTCATTGTTTACAATATGGAAACCAATTTTGGGACTTAAATGTTATCAAAAGAACAGACAACAGCATAAAAGAAAAGAAAAATAGTTTACCATGATTATTTGCATATAACAGGCATCCCTAACTTTGGACTATAAAATCCTGGAAAAACAAACTCTCATGCACTGACTTTTAAAAATATTTAGTAGCTAAATTTAATCTAAATTTACTATTTGTTCAATTGACTTAAAAAAGAATTTATATGGTTTACATTATATCTTAAAACACAAAATTGATACAGTATTTAGAACAAACACACAGACATGTTCATACAAAAATACAAGTTTGCAGTGAAAATAAGATTACATTAAGAGAATAATAATTTAATGTGGTGGATGATAGTGACCTGAACTACCAACCACACTTTCCCATAATGCATTAGACTATCTTGTTGGTAGTCAAACACTGAATAATTTGGCAAGGAAAGACTGCATAACACAAAAAGTTAAACAGCAAACATTTAATATTTACATATATGGTACACAATAATAATCGTCTCAAACCATACTAAATAAATGCGCAATAGTTGCTCCAAGAATAAAGTGATGAATGGCAGAAGTTACACTTTTGTAGGTCTGGCATAGTGCAAGTTCTCGTAAGGGGATTTGTATGCACATGTTTCTTACATAGCAGAGGTTGAAGTAGATGTCCTATCCCTAGGACCGTCTTTGTCAAAAAGAAGTAGAACTCGCTTCTCAAACTGTCACATGATCAATGGTCCCGTGACTGTTGGAAGCTTCACCCATGAATCACAAAAAAGGGAGACAATTACGTTTTGTTCCCAACAAGAGGAACAAAACTATAAACAAACACACGTTTTACTGTAACAGCGTATAACACATTAGTTTGGACTGGAGATATAACTTAACTTTTGGTCATTTCATCCCAAATATAGTGAAGTATGTGGTCAGAAAAATTAATTATATTGTTCTTAAGTATAATATACATTTTAGGCTGAATAATCTGGACAAATAGTGTCTTATACACAAATAATAATATAGATAATTTTATTCTAGATTATATATTTTATTTTTACTAGACTTGACTAGATGAGATATTCCATAACCTTGGGGGTGGGGTGTCGTTGTGGTGTAATGGTTAAAGCGATGGACTGCGGAATCATGATAAGTGAGTTTGAACTCGAGTCATGCAGTTACATTCACTTTTGGACTCTATGCCCTTGGGAAAGGTGTGAACCCCCTTATCCTCCCAGCTATGGGTTAAATAGTACCACTACTGTTCTTCTTGAATGATGGCTTTGGCATTAGATAACCTACAAGAGTTGATACGCCATTAAACAAAGAAACCAAAGCAAACCTATAACCTTGTTTGGTTGTTGGGATACCAACTTATCTTATATGTCTTGGGTATGAATAATCTGGCAGAGCCCATCCCTCTCCAGATCAACAACTGGTTTGAATCCAGAGCTTAATTTTTCCTAGGCTGTTTGCCATCCAAAGGTTAAAGAGCCCTGGCTGCCCTACTATTTATGGTCAATTTAAGTTTTTGCTATTTATCCAACACTGGTGTATTTATAGGAGAAATTCACTTATGTGTTTGATCTTATTTCACCAGCAGTTCTTAGCATGTTTTACTCATCTTTCTTGGATGGTTTGTGAAATAAGGGAGGGGGAAATGACCCGACAGCTTCTGTTTGCTTGAGTACTGCTTCTAGGATTTGTTCAAAAAAGCAAATAGCATCCCTGTGTAGTTTCCATCTAGCCTTTTTTCCAACTGCTTTAATTAGAGTTCAAGTGGGTCCAGCCGTATAGTAGTACTGATATGGCTACTGCTCAGAAGAATTCTTATTTTATTTCATCAGAGACATACCAACCTATTTGTGCCAGATTAAATTAATCTTACTCATGAATAGAATTACTTTTCATTAAACTTCCTTATCATCCTGTTGTGCCATCAGCATGGATATCCCTGACCCTCTCTCGCCACCTCTCCCAATCGTCCATTGTTTCTGGTAGGTTTGGTTTGGTTTGTTTGGTTTTATGGCATATCAACCTTTGTAGGTTATTTAACGCCAAATCCATTTTTATGTGAATAATCTGTTCTATTGAAAACAGTTCAGTTTAGCATAAGTACACAGTTTAATTGTCAAAAACATTTCCATTTCAAACTATTTAAGCAGTTATATGTAATAATTCAGTTAAGTGTAAGTACAGTTTTAATGTCGAAAAACAGTTCTATTTGAAATAATTCAGTTAAACATAAGCACGCAATTTAAGTGTAAGTACGGTTTAATTGTCAAAAAAGTTTCTATTTCAAGCTATTCAGTTTACTCAATTCATTTTAGCATAAGTATGCTGTTAGTTCTATTTAACCCATAGATAGGACCCTACCAGGTGCTACCACTCCGGGCCAGAGTGGACCTGGGAGCGATGGCAATGAAGGGGTACTCCGCATTCCCCAAAGCTCCAGCACTGCTGGAACCTCACCATCAGATTGTTTAGTATCATATCCAGGACACTCGGTAGGGGGGTTTTACCCCTCTGCAGAGGTGCAGTCAGTGTATTCTACAGCCCCAGCTGACTGGGCAATACACAGATTTAAATGTCAGACAGTTTTATTTCAGGCAATTCAGTTCAGCATAAGTACACAGTTTAGATGTCAAAAACAGCTCTATTTCGAGCAATTCAGTTCAGCACTAGTACACAGTTCCAATGTCAAAACAGTTCTATTTTAAACAATTCAGTTCAGCATAAATACGCAGTTTAAATGCAAAAATCAGTATTGTGAAAGAAGCATGGTTTTGTTCTATTTAACCCATAGATGGGACCCTTATCAGGTGCTACCACTCCAGGCCAGAGTGGACCTGGGAGCGATGGCAATGAAGGGGTACTCCGCATTCCCCAAAACTCCAGCATTGCTGGAACCTCACCATCAGATTGTTTAGTGTCATATCCAGGACACTCGTTCGGGGGGTTCTTACCCCTCTGCAGAGAAGCAGTCGGTGTATTCTACAGCCCCAGCCGACTGGGCTAGTTTCTGGCAGGTTGTTAGGGCTACATCCTGTATTTACTCATAGCTGCTCTATGTAGGTTCAAGCTGGTCGTCCTGCCTTTGTTCAGCCATGTGAAGAGATCCACAGGAATATCACTTATGAACTCGTCCCTACTTCTCCAGTAGTGTCCCGCGTGTCTGGTTTGTCTAATTTTGATAGTTTTCATGATGGCTGGTGGGTGGCTGTATAGCAGCTGCTTTGTAGGGTGCTGCCTCCAGGACTTGTTCAATATTGCTAGCAGCATTCTTGTATAATTGCCGTCAAGCTTTTTCTCCATCTGTTTAGTTAGTGTCCATGTAAGTTAAAGTAAAGTTAGCGACCATAGTCGAGGGTGACCCGAAGGCTCCCTTTTCGATAGCTACTACACCAAGGTGTAGGGGAGGGCGCTACTCCATTCCCAGGATTGCTCCACTTTACCCTTGAACCGTACCTTATAATGCTGAGTGTTAAGCAAGGTGGTATCAAGTACCATTTTTAAAGTCTTTGGTATGACTCGACCTGGGATTGAACCCAGGTCTCCCGGGCCATTGGCGAACACTCTAACCGCTGGGCCAAGTGCATCCATATAGCAGTATCAACACAACTGCTGCCTGGAAGAAACTGCGTTTCATTTTATCGGTCTGGTCTGACTTCTATTAAACTTTATCAAACTTAAGCTATTTTTTAAATAGAGTTTTAAAAATTTGTAAAAATATCTTAAAAAAAAGAAAGTCTTTTAAATTAAAAAAAAAAAAAAGGAACAAATAAATTTGAATTAGTTAAATGTTATCAGTGTATTCTTTTGGGACAGGGGCACCTTCTGAGGTACAATGGTTAGCAGGCAAGGCTAGCAGACCATTGTTAGTGAGTTTGATTCTTACTGGGTGCCCCATACTTCTGGACTCTTGTTAAACTAACTTAAGCTTCGTGAATATGGGCCCTTAATATGATGTAATGGTTGCTTGCAGTGAGATTGATTCTCACTTATGGCCTTATGCGAAGCTAAGGTTAGAAAATTGGCAATTCTTTGAAACTGAAGTATGTGAAGAAAGCTTTTTTTGTAAGTATTTGTTTATCTAAACAAACATATCTATTTGACATCGGTACTACCCCTCCGGGTCAGAGTGGACCCGGGTGTAATAGCAATGAAAGAGTACTCCAAACTCCTCAAAGCTCCAGAACTGGGACCTCACTATTAGATGCAGTTGGGGTGGGGCTCTTATCCTTCAGCAGGGGATTGAATCAGCATATTTCAAACCTCGCCGACAGGGTGACATTGATTGTCACTGGGTGCCCCATACTTCTGACCTTTGGCCACAATTAAGTGAAGCTTAGTAAATAGCTATTAATTTGCACTGAAATATGCGATAAAACTTTTTTTCTTGGTAAGCATTTGTTTATTTAAAAAAAAACGCTGTTGTAGACGAAATTATGTATAATAAAATTCAAACTTAGGAACAATAAGAGGTTTATTTATTTGGTATATTTTTATAATTGAATTTTAATGAGTTTGAAAGTTGAATACTTTAAGAAAAAGGAAAAAAGTTAATTTATTTTTTACTGCTGCTGCTGCAGACGACATTAGTTGTTCGTTGTATCAATTATGATAATCAGTTAAACAACTATTCATCCCTGATATATCATGGCGAATGCTGGAGAGCGTAGGATTGTCACTCGCTCTACTTGGATTCATGTTACCTACCCATTCGCCATCATGCCGTGATTTATTTTTACACCTCAAGGTAAGTTAAATATCTGATCTTCCTTTCCTACCTGTTTTTTTTCTTAAACTGTGTTTAAATATTTAACCCCGACGTTAAAAAAGGTGTCGAATATCTTATCGCGATAAGAGAAGAAAAGACTGATAGAAAGACAGTAAATTGCAGTTGGCCGAAAATTGGGGGTCTTATTTTGTTAATAATTATTTCTTTAAATCGATCCCTTACTTTATAGTCAATTATTATTATTTAATCACACATACGTTATCTTTTCTCAGTCATAGCTTTCTTTGCAGTGAATGTAATTTTTCCACCGTAAATAAATAATCAGAAATTTGTAAGTCTTGGACTTTTTTAAAGAAAAATTTGTTTTTATTTATGCAGGAATTTTTACGAAGTTCATTTATTTATGTTAATTGGAAAAAAAGAAAAGAAAAGAAAAAATATCTGTTGAGTTTTTACATTCCAGTGTTTATATCTCTTGTATAAATCTTTAAATATAGTTTTTGAATAATCTAATTTTTAATTTATATTTCAAATTTAATAAATAGACTATGAAAAAACCCATTTTAAAAATTTCTATTTCAATGAAAAACATCTGATTTTTTAAAATTATTTCTTAGATTTATTTTCCCGTTCAGTACAAGCACCTGCTACCATTGATGTTATCAATTGTTTTTTTTGTTTTTTTTCTTTAATTTTTAATTCTATGGATGGTTAATATTTTTTGCTGTTTGACTAAAAAGTTTTTTTTTAAATTGTATCGTTTCTGAAGAAATTTCTTAAAAGCGTAATACCATTCCCGTAATTTTTCAAGTAAAAATAAAAATAATGAAGAACTTAAAATGAAAATGTCTGGGACATTTTCCTAGAAAATTCTGTGCATTTTTTTCGGACCATTTTAATTCTATAGGACAGAAACTTTAAAAACTAATAATGATAAATAATGACAATAATAATGAAGAAGCTATATGTTCATATTGTGATAAATAATTCTCTGAAAGAGCTCGTCTTTAAAAAAAACGAACAACAAAAAAAAAAACAAAAAAAACGAGCCTTTTTGTGTCTGTTTTTTTTTTCTTCTTTCATTGCCATTCAGTACAAATCATTTAAATTTAATCAAAATTCGGAGAAAAAACAAAACAACAAACTCCAAACAAAAACAAAAACTTTTTAA
This sequence comes from Sepioteuthis lessoniana, assembly GCA_963585895.1. Taxonomy (NCBI): domain Eukaryota; kingdom Metazoa; phylum Mollusca; class Cephalopoda; order Myopsida; family Loliginidae; genus Sepioteuthis; species Sepioteuthis lessoniana. The sequence goes on along the minus strand of CAUZXS010004746.1, from coordinate 7,820 downwards.
TGTTAAAACTTTAATTTGAAAAATTAAATAAATTAAAAAAGATTTTTTAATTCTGAATAAAAATAAATTGAATTTGTTTTGGGTTTTTAAAGTCTCTAATTTTTCTACATATTTCTCTCTCAACTCTTCGATGCAAATTCGGTTCTTGTATTTTAATGTTTTTTTTTTGAGATCAAGAAGAAGAAAAAAACCAAAAACAAGAGCAATATTTTTGTCATTAGAATTTAAAAGAATATAAACATAAAACTCACAAAAACTGATTCATTCATTTAATATTAATGCATGAAGGATTTCACTGAAAAGTGAAAGTAGCTCTCAAGGTTTTCAACTATATATGTACTAGTCCATGTTAAATGCGCCGTAAGGGTAACCTAAAGCCGAACTTTTTTTACTCTATTTTTCCGATCCAGGTATTATTGGGGATTGAGAAAAGTTTTCGTAAACGGGTCAAAGCTGGTCTGTTTACTTAAACTTTTCTCGTTCCCCAATGATACTTAGATCACAAAAATAAGGTGTAAAAAATTTCGGCTTTAGGTTACTCTTACCGCGCATTTAACCTGGACTATACAGTAGTATTAGTATTAATAGAGTCTAAGTCGTAAAATTCAAACAATTTTCTTCTCAGTAAAATCATGAGTAATATTTTCATATATTTTGTCAGTGTTAATGTTTAAAAAATCACCAAGAGATTTTGTTATTCTATTATCAGGAGAAATATATATATATATATATATATATATATATTCGACAAATGTATGTGGTGTGTAGCCTTGAGTTAATTTCAAGTCAAAACGTTTTATTCAACAACTCTTTTTTTCCCCAACACTGCTGTCCTTCTACAAGGGTGGCTTTAGCATTAAATAACCCACTAAGGTTGATATTCCATTAAACAAAGAAACCAAACCAAACCTTTTTTAAATGATGTAATTTTAAAATCTACATAATCTTTCAACTGCATGTTTTTATTCTAATGTAGAAAAAGATGACATCGGCATTATTTGATATTTCAAACTCCTAAACCGGCTATTTTGACGACATAGACACATTAGAGAGTATTTTTTAAAAATCAATTATTAAGAAAAATATATTTATAAACATAACTTATTTTCATATTATAAATATTATGGTAGCCAAGAAGTACCATATCGATTGGGTTTAGTACTCTTTATTTTTTTATATATTTATCATTTATGTGTTTGAGAATCAACAACTTAGCTCCTTCCTCACCACAAAAGAATATAACCGATTTCATTTTTTATGCTAAATATAAAATATGTAATAGAAATATTAAAGTATTACCTTATTAAATAATCATTGATTTATTCACGACTTTTAAGCTATGGGCAGTTGTTGGTCACCATATTTGCTAAAAATAGGAAAAATTATGGAAATAAAATTGACATTATAAACGAAAAAGAAAAAAAGATTAGCATGTTAGAAATAAACAAAATATGGTATTATAAGATACAGTCTACCTTCTGAGGTAAACAGACTGAGATATCTAAACATCCCTGTAGGTTTGTATGTAGATTATATAATATACAAACAACATATATACACTATGTTTTTAGTTTCTAACACGTTTAGCATTCTGTGTGTATGTTGTTATATTATTGATTGGTCGACTTAGTTTGGTTTCTAATATCACATGTTCATAAAAAAAATTAAATGCACGCATTCGAAAAGCACCCTCTCTAAAAAAAGGGGGGGACACTTGTTTGTAAACAATTTTGAATGCTTCATGATCCCTATAGAAGTCGATATGCCGAAAAATGTAAAATAAACATTCCTAAATTGACAATGCAACATGCTCATTTAAAAAAAAAAAATTCATAAATGACATTTTTTTGTACTTTCACTTTCACCGCGGCTAATAAAAAATATTATCTTTTTTCTTTTTTTTTAAATATTATCTATGGAGAAAACGAGAAATAAAATGATAATTTATTTTTCTAATTAATAAAAAGAAAAGAAGATAAAATAAAACAGGCAATGTTGAACGATAAATAATAAAATAATCTGATAACAATCCATGCTAATTGAATAGAGAGAAAGGATTGCGTAGATGATATGAAATGGTTGAGAGAGAGAGAGAGAAAGAGAGGGGGGGTTGTCTCGTGATGTTGTGAAGAAAGAATTGATTACCACGAGTTGATTTGAAAGAGGCAACCAACCTTAACACCTGATAGTGTTGCAGGAAGCCGGCAAGACATCTCTCCCTCTGTCTTTTATATATATATATAGAGAGAGAGAGAGAGAGAATTAATAAACTACTAGTGGTTGTCGACTTCTTGGGAAAACAAAAGTTCATTTCATGATGATAGATTTTTTTTTTTTTTTTTTTTACTGAATGTCACTATTAGTATTATCCACGTTTTGTTAAAAAACATCGCACTCATTTCTCCAAAATGCTATTCAATTTTTCTAACAATATGACAGTGACTCAACCTACAAAAATTCACGTAAAATGTAATTAAAAACTTGAATTTAAAATTTTAACAGAATTTTTTTTTTTTGTTACAAGAAGAAATATTTTACAGCTAATGCACTTCAAAGAAGAATCATGTATTTTGAATTTTTTCTTGAAAATATTCCCATTTGCAACTCCAAGATTTGATCTAAAATCTTGTAAAATTAGATATTTATTTGTTTATAGTTGTTTTTTTTTTTTTTGTTGCAGACATGTTTATCAGTGTCAGTTTTTCAAAAAGAGCCGATGTAAAGTGTAGGATACATTATTAATAATTTACATTTAATATATTCGACACATTTTTGTAAATCTGTTTTACGAAATATGGAGGCAATTGATAACTTTAACTTTTGGACAAATATCCTTTCAACATTTAAAATTAAGATGACTCTATCACCATTTTTTTCTTGAGATAGACATTTAAAAAAGGTGTAACATTTATAGGGATATGACAGTTCTTCTGTTATATTTTAATTGTGAAATTATACCTTTTTGTCTTCTTGTTCACTAAATTATAAATAAATATAATTCTATGACGAATGTATCATTTTATAGTCGCATTTGTGTTTATATATATATATATATATATATATATATATATATATATATGAGAGAGAGAGCTCATAAAACGCACCCACCTTATATATATATATATAGTGTTAAAAAAAGGCGGATAGGGTATGAAGGATTTTATCAGCTCACCTGAAATATAATTGTAGATTTTGAATCGTGACAATATGTTGACTTGTTTATTGGAAATGTTTTTATTAAATTATGGGATAAAAATGTTAATGCTTCATCTTCTCCTTATTGTCAAACATCTACAATAATTGTGCATATGACTGGGGACAAGGCTGTGAACAGTTAGTACATTCAACCAGTGAATTGAGTAAATATTTTGTCACTTTTTAAGAAAATATTTTAGTCTTTTAAAAGAAGGATTTTATATCTGCAGTCAGCATTTGCATAAATTTCTTTCTTCAGTGTGCAAAATGGATGGACACTAAAACGTAAAATTAGTTGTAATGTAGTGAGTGGACTAATTTTTCATTTTAGTCTACATACGATATGCATCATTATTGACGCCATTAAAATTATTTTGCATTTCTCTGAAAATTATCAAATATTTACTGTTTTTCAATTCAAGAAAAAATATAACATAATTAATTAGACCGAATTGAATTTGCATAAACTTCTTCCGTCAATTTCATATTTATATGTCGATGTTAGTAGCACTGTTTTTCTTTCCAGTCATCGATTATTATTCAGTATTGATCAAAAAGTGTCTAAAAAATGTAGCAACATATTTTGAAATTTTTGGGCTGGCCATTATGTCCCCACCAAAAAATTAAAACAAAACACAAAACAACATAGAAATGCTTTTAATTATTTAAGTTATTGATATTTTTCTGTGATTTTAATGGCAATATGCGCGAATATCTTTTTTTTGCTCCTGAAAATTCAACAGTTGTCTCAAAATTGATAGAGCAAAGGCAGAACACTCGGATTTGCTTTTATTCCCTGAATTTCTTTGGATTCTAAATTTTGTCACAGATTCTTTACCTTTTAATAATTTGATATATCAAGTAAAGATTTTGGATATTAATGGAAAAATACATTTTAGCTTAAAAGTCGTTGTCAAGGCAAATGTATTTCTATACAATATAGAATGTTTGTACGAAAAAAAAAAGAAGAGTATTCTTTAAAATGGGATTATCTAATTTAACTCAATTAGTGTTTATTTATATTGGTATAAAGTCCATTTCAACGTCCAGTTCTCATTTATGGAGATATTATAAGAAATACTTTCTTTTTTTTTTAAACAAAAATGTTTGCAATAATTTTATAAATACTGGACAGAATATTAAAAGTGGCTTGAAATAAAATCTTAAATGAAATGTTGACTAAAGACCTGAATTTTTATTGTCCACTCAGTAAAATACATCAAGTATCTTTCTTTTTCTTTTGAAAATAAAACAAACAAAGACTAAAAGCCATTATTTTAGCTTTAATGATTTAGGCGAAAATGAATGACCACCATTTTTTTCTGGGCTTTGTTTTTCAGACTTTGTTGAATGAAAAGAAGAAAAAAACATAAATTATCAAAACAACCAATATGTTGTCTCACCTACACAAGACTAACCTTATATTTATGACATTAGTTTGAAAAAAGCGTCAAATATATCAGTCACAAACGAAATTTGTACATTTATTTGTTGCGACTATAATATAATGAACTTGAAGCACCAAGCAAACACCAGCTACTTAGCAGTGGAATTTAAACTACCAAATGAAGTAATCAACAATAAATAATAATAAGAAGAATAAAAGCTGATGATGCTACCATTTTCATTGTATATATAACGACATTGTTTTTTGTTTTTTTAGAAAAGATACAGAAAAATCAGCACTAAAAACATTTGAACCTTAAAAAACAACAATAATAAACTTGAGGTATTGAGAAGCAATTTTGACGTAACCAAAAGACTATCTTTTCTTTTTTAGCCCAAAGAAAAAAAATACAAAACAAACGAAGAGATAGAAAGTAAGAATAAATTAGAAAAGCAGATACTACTAGTGGGCTCATCATCAGCTGATGGTGGGTGACTTGACTGACTGTTTAGGCCAGGAGCTAAACTAGGGCCCCCATCCATGTATGGCTATAGGTTTTTCGGGGGTAAAGCGGGTATCTCTTAGCTTCGTAGGTAGCAAGCAATAGTTGGTAGTATATCAATACTACAGTCGCGGTAGTAAGACGTCATCAACATTAAAAGATTGTTGTAGGAATTAAGAATTCCACATAAGAAGATAAAGAACGATTGAAGGAATCTTAAGATTTTTAAAGGAAGG